>QZML01002171.1:517098-538323 GCA_016801275.1 Hystrix brachyura
GAAGGGAAAAAGGAAAGAAAGGGGAAAGGGAAAAATGGAAAAATATAAAAAAATATATATATATAAACAAACCTGCTATAAATAGGGAAGGGGAAACAGAAGGGAGGGGTGGGGAAGAGGGGGGAAAAAACCAAAATACATCATGTACAGGTACAAAATAACTATGATGAATGTGATTACTGTGTATACAATGCACCAATACATGATCTTGGTTAAAAAAAAAAATTGTCATCCCTGGCCTCAGATATTTTAGTAAGAATTACTCTGTATGTTTTCAATGAGAGTAGTGACAAACAACTGGAAGAAGTTATGAGAAAACAAACTTTGTTTCGGTAAGAAGAAATTCATCTATATGTTATTCTTATTATTATAAGTTTAAAAACAACAAAGAGATAGAATATTCCTCACTAAAATACTTAGCTAAAAGATTAATGACTACATTAAAGACAATTCTGGGAATATTTTCTGGAGCAGAAAGAGCAGCAGTATAAGATGTATTCATTCTTCAAAAACTATTTGATAAGAGGACCCTGTGTAGTCCAGACATCATTCTTGATACTTTAGGTATGTCCCTATTCTCACAGAATTTATATTGTAGTGATAAACAAGATTTAAAAAACACAAACACAAACTACATTATTACATAAGGTAGGAAGTATTATGAAGAAAATAAGACAGGATGACGGTACGGATTTAAAGGGATACCTTAGCTATGTCATAAAGGGAAGACTCACTGAGAAGATGACTTGAACTTGAGCCACGGATGACACAAAAGAACCAGTCATTTTTTTTAGGGTGCTGTAGTTTTCGATGTAAAGGTCTTTTACTTCTTTTGTTAGATAGATTCCTAAGTATTTCATTCTTTTGTGTGCAATTGTGAAAGGTATATCTTTTGTTATTTCTTTTTCGGTGGGTGTATTGTTTGTGTATAGGAATGCTATTGACTTTTGTGTGTTGATTTTGTATCCAGCAACACAACTGAATTTAGTTATTAAATCCAGTAGTTTTTTGGTGGGAAATTTTTTTTTTTTTGAGAAGTGTCTGTTCACTTCATTTGCCCATTTCTTGAATAGATCTTATTTTGGGTGGTCTAATTTTTTTGAGCTCTTTATATAGTCTAGGTATTAGTTCTCTGTCTGAACAAAAGCTGGCCAATTTTTTCCCCAATTTGTAGGTTGTCTTTTCACTCTACTAATTGTTTCCTTTGCTGTGCAGAAGCTTTTTAATTTGATATAATCCCATTTGCTGTTATTTCTTGTGAAATTGGTTGTCCCTCCCCACACCTGTTATTTCTTGTGCTCCTAAAGTTCTGTTTAGAGAATTCTTGCCTATACCTACACATGATTTCAAGTGTTTTACCTATTTTATCTTCCAGGAGGTTCAGTGTTTCTGTTTTAAAATCAATTTTGGTTTTAGTTTAATAAATGGTAAGAGATATGGGTCCAGCTTCAATCTTCTCCAAATGCATACTTCATAATAGCTAAGTCCTGGAAGCAGCCTGTATGCCCATCAACAGATGAATGGATAAAGAATGTGCTTTCTATACATAATGGGATACTACTCAGCTATAAAAAAGGATAAATTCAAGACATATTCAAGAAAATGGATATACCTGGAAATGTAATGTTGAATGAAATAAAGCAGACACATGAGCTTAAATACTATAGGGTATCTCTCACTTGAGTAAGGCAATGTGTAAACAAAGCAAAATGAAAGATGGACAGAAGGAAACAAGATGGACAGAACTCTTGCAAAGGGGTCCAGGAGACCAGAGACAAGGGGAGAGGGGAAGGCGAGGGGAAAGTAAGAAAATTTAAGATATGTCATGTACTGGTACCAAATACCCACAATGAATGTAAACATTATATGTCATAAATATGTGCTAATAATAACAATCACAAGAATGAAAATAGGGAAAGGGGATTTAGAGATGGAGGGAGGGAGGTGGGTGGGAAAGGGAAAGGGGTTAAAAGCAGAAACGAGCTGTGTTATATGTACCTATACCAAGATGAATGAAAACTTAATGTACTGCAAACATGTACTAATAAAATAAAAATAAAAAATTAAAAGCTAGATGAGAAGTCCCTAACATAAAGGCATAGAAAGAGAAAAGAGGTAGAGAGTTTAGAAATAGAGCAGGAGGCGTCAACAGAGAGGCTGAAAGACATATTACAGAGGGAGTTATAGGTAAGAGGGAGAGATCAGTTGTGATGAAAGTTGTTCAAAGGGTAAGATGAAGACAGAAGAAGAGTGGCCAAAGGATGTGGCGCTGTGGAGACTTTGGGAACTTCGAGAAGCAGTTTCGTGACAGAACAGATGTCCAGGGCTGTGGCTGGAGACAAAAGGAAATTAGCTTGTACATGACCTGTTCAAGAGATTTTGCTCACAAGAGCACAGAACTAGGACTGTGGCCAGGAGGGGATTAGAGATGGAAGGTTGGGTGGAAAACACTACGATGTGTTTTTGTGTTAATGGACATAATGAAGTAAAGAGAGAGAAACTAATGGTGTGTACATTACAGGGGAACACAAGAAGCTGGGTTCAAAACAGCACAAGGCTTGGCTTACTTACGGTGGAGCAAGAATACTCTAGGCATTGTAACACCATATAAGGCAGAAACTGGGTGCAGATATGGACGGCCCCTGCACTGGGTAGTAAGAAGAGGGAGTTCTCGTTCAATGACCTTTATTTTCTCAGTTAAGTATGAAATAAGGTCAGCAGCTGAGATTGGTGGTATAGGTTCAAGGAGAAAGCACAAGGCATGCGATGGTCATGTGGAGAGTGGAAGAATGAATATGCCAGGGAAATGGAGTAGGACTGTCAGGCTGTTTTGAGTGATCTTTGAAGATCTAGTCAGAGAACTGAAATGAGATAACACAAAACTGTTCTTGCATCATGTTTAACTGCTTTGGCTGTAGGAAAGGTGAAAAGCGCTATTGGGTTTCAATCAGAGTTAGCAAAGTTACCGGAAAAATTCCTTTTTTCATCAGCTTTCCTTTCCCTCCATTCCTCCTCCACTGATCTTTTGATCCCTTTCTCTTTGGGAAGATCCATCTCCCTACTTCTTCTTATGTGCCTTTTATTTATTTATTTTAATTTAAACTTTGGGATTCTCATTATTCTTAGTTACTTAACATGTTCTCAGCATTCTCTTGTGTATCCTTCTTTCAGTGGTGAGAAGGGAGAAACTATGACCGTATCTCAAAGCATTTCATCGTGCAGGAGATGCAGCTCAGCGCAGAAGTGAGCACTTTTTTCTGTACATGGTGTCTTCACCCTGTGAGCTTTTATTTACTTTTTAAATCCCTGAGGAGGACATGGTATCCCACCATGAATGCACAGATACGCATTCACTACATTAAACTTACACACATGTGTGGAGCACGTGTGTGTATATATCCACCTCTATGCATAATTTATCCATCTATGTACAGAAAATCTACTATTAATTGCTGCAGGTAACTATCTTTTTATACAGGATTTTAATTTGAGAAGCTTCAGCAAAAAAACCCCAAGCTTACAAAATTTGAATTAAAAAAATTAAAAAGACTTCTGGGAAGACAGAGCGGTAAGCAGCAATAAATCTTCAAGATTCAGAATCCAGACACTGGAACATGAGAAACTGGGGAAGAAAAGAAAGAGGGAAGTGGATCCCTAGGACCCAGGAAGGATCTGAAGAGAAAATTGGAGCCACAGAGAAATTCAAGAGTCAGACTACAACACAGAAAAAGGAAGGAGCACTCTGTACTTTTTCCCTGGCTCCTGGCCAGAGAAAGGAAGATCGAATCTACAGAGACACAGTGAAAGCAGGTGACTCCAGAGGCCTTCCAGGAGACACGCACCAGTGGAAAGGAGCAGTGTATATTGTGTACCACAACAGCTGGCGAATAACTCCAGTCCAAGCATTTTCCATATCCCTGGAGAGGCTACCTGGTCAGATGCCATTTTAGGGAGGGGCCAAATGAACTTGGGATTCAGAGCAGCCATGGGTTGGCTTCATCTCATGGCTTCCAGTGTTAAACTCCCACAGTTCCCACAGTGACTGCACGAGGTCATCCACAGGAGAAAACCTGGACAGGGAGCCACGGTCAGGCTGGCAAGAGACACCTAGAGTGTTATATGCTAAACAACCCAGGACTCATCTCCAGGACCAGAGGCCAGGTTCGGCCTGAATCTCTGTGGATTTGAAAGTCTCAAACTGGCACACTGCCTTAATGCTACTGCCAGCTTGCTGGGATTATTCAGCAATGATTGCCTCCCTAGTCTACCACTGAGAGCAGAGTAACACCTTGAAATGGATACTGCAACAAAACTAGACTCCAGAAAATAACCACAGGCTTCAAATCACGAAGAAAATTCTCTTTTTTTTCTTTGCTGTTAGTGTTTTCTAAAATTTTTGTTCATTTAGTTTTTTTTCATTGCTTGCTTTTTTTTTGTGAGTGTGAATATTGTTTTCAGGATTTTTTTTCTTTTTTTTCTGGTTTGATATTCTTTAAAAAAATTTTTTTTTATTTACCAAGAACATGTATTGGTACATTGTATACATAATGATCACATTCATCATAGTTAATTTGTACCTGTACATGATATATCTTGGTTTCCCCCCTTTCCCAACCCTCCCTTCTACTCCTCCTTCCCTCCTTATTTACAACAGTTTTATTTCCATTTTCCCCCTTTTCCTTTCTTTTCTTTTCCCTTCTTTCTTTTCCCCCCTCCTTTCTAACTCTCCTCCCTATTGAATATTATCTTTCTTTTACATAGTATCTATTACACCTTTTTGTCCTTACTTACACTTATGGTTTCTCATATCAGAGAGACAATTCAGTATATACTCACATGTATCTGATTAATTTCACTTAAGGGTATGTTCTCAAGGTGCATCCATTTACTTACAAATGTCTCAAATTTATCCTTTTTCATGGCAGAGTAATACTCCATTCTGTGGAAATCTTCTTTAGCTATTTATTAGTTTTTGGGCATTTGGGTTGTTTCCAAGACTTAGCTATTACAAACTGTGTTGCTATAAACATAGTTATACATTTATTGCTGTGGTATGATGTTTTTAATTCTTCGGGAAAGATACCAAGCAGAGGAATAGCTGGGTCAAATGGAATCTCTAGCTATAGTTTTTTAAGGAATCTACATACTGATTTCCACAGTGGTTCGACCAGCCTACATTCCCACCCTTCTTTCCTCCTCTCCTGTCTTCTTCACCAGTTTCACAAATTTTTTCCCCTTAAGGTAAAATTGCTCTATTGTGGGAATATGTATTGTATATAATTTTCTGATTTGTCTTAGATTTTGTTAGATGGCTAAAAATCTTCTAGCTAGGGCTAAAGGTGGCAAATTGTAAGTTATCACAGTCTGTCATCTTGCAGTCTGTGTTTGATGCTACTGTTATTGCTGACTGTAGTACTTTAGCTCAGATGACATAGTTGTTGTGATCAACTGATCTTCCTTGTGTGCCAATACCTCGGTTGTCTGGGGGTCATTATAATACTATAGCCCAGTATCCAAGAGCTAGGTGCTATGGCAAACAGGCTGTAACAATTCTTCTCTAATAAACAGAGTAGGCAGGATCCCGGGACAGACTCACAGGCCAAAAGCTTGCTATGCCTGGAAGATATCTCTGGAAAGCAGTCATTTCCTTAGGAGCTCTTGATACTAATAAAGCTACTTACCATAAGCAATTTACAAGATCATTAACACAGGAAACAAATAAACCAACAACAAAAAGTAGAAAATGAGAAAACCTGAAGCAAGATGCAACCCAATACCCCCAACTCACTGAAGGCAAATCTAGGGGATATTGAGCTGGAAGAAGAGGATGGCCACCCAACTGAACTTTCTGGAATAGTACTAATGGAAGTAACAGAACAGATGAATAACTCTTTCGACAAAACAAAACAAAAGATTATACAAGTAATTAAAGAGAGGATGATCACACTGAGGGAAATGGCTGGTAAAACTAGAGTAGATACAGATAAATAAGTAGAGGAGCTCAGGAAAGAGAGGAAAACCATGAATGTTCAACATGGGAAAGAATTGGATTATATAAGAGATTCAAACAGATATCGAGGAGATTAAAAATCCTACTGGGAGTATACACAGTTGAATCAACTAATGTGAAGACAGAATATCAGATCCAGAAGCCATGGCTGTGTTTGGTGAACACCAAATGTAAGATTTCTTAAAAATAGCAAGCGATTGCAAAAAAAAATCAATCTAACAGCTGCTAGGTAAAGGAAAGAAGAATAATATGAGATTAACTGGAATCAATGAAAAGTCAGAAGATAACACAACCAACATAAAAAACTTGTTCACAGAAGTAATACAAAAAAACTTTCCAAGCATGGAAAAAGAATTTGAAGTACAGAAAAGTGACTTACATCCAACCACAAATAGCCATTATCAGAAAAAACTACAATAAGGAATATAATAGTCAGATTCCAGAAATACAACAGAAAAACAGAACATTAAAAACTGTTAGAGAAAAGAAACAAATCACCTATAAAGGAAAACCCATTAGAATCACAGCAGATCTCTCAACAAGAACTCTTTAAAAAGGACAGTTTAGTTTCAAGTATTTCAAGTCCTAAAAGAAAACAAACTCCAACCCAGACTGATGTAACTTCCAAAATCATCTTTCAAAATTGATGGAAAAATGAGATACTTCCATTGCCACCAAACCAGCACTACAAAAAGTTTTGAAGGATATTCTAGAAAAAGATAACAAAGACTACAACTCCATGAACTCCAACAGAATGAATCCACCAGGCAAGGGAAACCAATTAAGCAGAGGGGAAAGAAAGAGAACCAACAACAGGAAAATTATATGACAAGGATAAGTCAATACATACCAGTTATTACCATCAATGTAAATGGTCTCAATTCATCAGTCAAAAGAAACAGACTGGCAGAATGGATCAAGACACAAGATCCAACAATTGTCTGGATTCAAGAAACATATTTAACTCAAAAAGAAATTCACAGACTGAAAGTCAAAGGATGAAAAACAATACTCCATGCAATAGGAACCTGGAAAAAAGCAGGGGTACCTATTCATCTGCAGAAAATCAAGACAGATCAAGAGAGGCAATCTAAGAGGAAGAAGTAACAGTCACAAATATGTATGCACCAAATACCAGCACACCCAACTATATAAAACAAACATTAATGGACATGAAAAATCAAATAAGCACTAATATAATTGTAATGGGGGACCTCAACACCTCACTGTCATAAATAGATCAACTGGATAAAAAATCAGCAAAGAAATATCAGAAGTGAATCAAACCTCTGGACAAATGGACTTAGTACATATGTATATGGTGTTCCTCCCAACATCATAATACACATTCTTCTCAGCTGCATATGGGACTTTCTCCAAAATAGACCACATACTAGCTCACAGAACATGTTTTAGTAAATACAAAGGAATTGAAATTATCCCATGCACATTATTAAGACCATAGTGCAATGAAAGTGGAAATAAATGGCAAAAAACCCACAAAAACTGTATAAACACAGGGAAATTAAATAACAACCTCCTGAACAACCAATGTGTCAGAGATGAAATTAAAGAAGAAATTAGACAGTTTATATACAATTAAACAATAATGCCAATGCAACATACTAGAACTTATGGGACACAATGAAAGCAGTCCTATGTGGGAAATTTAAGCAGTGAATTCCCACATCAGAAAAACAGAATGAGCTCAAATAAACAACCTAATGTTGAACTTCAAGTTAATACAATAGAACAAGTTAAACCCAAAGCTTGTACAAGGGAGGAAATTGTAAAAATTGGAGGAGAAATTAATGCAATTGAGACCAAGAAAACAATACAAAGAATCAATGAATCAAAAAGTTGAAGCAAAGATTAAATAAAATAAACTCTTAGCCAGCCTTATCAAAAAAAGGAAAGAAAAGACTCAAAGCTATAGAATTAGGAATGAAAAGGGTGAAATCACAACAAATCCAGAAGCTCATCAATACCTACTTCGAGAACCTGTACTCTCATGTGATGGAAAACACACGAAATGGACAGATTCCAGATACATTGAATTACCAAAGCTGAATCAAGGAGATATAAAAATTCTAACCAACACAATATCAAGCAACAAAATTGAAGAGTAATAAAAAAATACCAACAACAAAAAAGCCTGAGTCCTAATCAATTCACTGCTGAATTCTATAAGAAATTTAGAAAGGATCTAATGTCGCTACTCCTTGAACTCTTTAATGAAATTGAAACGGAAGCAATACTCCTAAAGTCATTCCTGGAAGCAAGCATTACCCTGATACCAAAACCAGACAAGGATCCAACCAAAAAAGAGAACTACAGGCCAATCTGCCAGATGAACACAGATACAAAAATCCTCAGTAAGAGGCTAGCAAATAGAATGCAGCAAATCATCAAGATTATACACCACGACCAAGCAGGATTCATGCCAGGGATAGAGGGATGGTTCAACATATGCAAATCAATAAATGTAATAACCACATTAAGAGAGCCAAGGACAAAAACCATACAATTGTCTCAATAAATGCAACCCCCCCTATATTTGACAAAGTCCAATATACATTCATCATACAAACCCTAGAAAATTGGAATAGATGGTCTTATCTCAATCTGATAAAAGTCATCTATGACAAGCCAACAGACAACATCATATTAAATGGTCAAAAACTGAAAGCTTTCACTCTAAAATCAGGACAAGACAAGGGTGTTACTATCACCAGTCCTATTCAATATACTTCTGGAAACATTAGCCAGAGGAATTAGACAAGAAAAAGAAAAGGAATAAAGATAGGAAAGGGAGAAGTTAAGTTACCATTACATGCCGATGACATGATATTCTACTTAGAAGACCCCAAAAACTCCACCAAAAGACTCCAAGATTTAATAACCCAATTCAGTAGCCTAGCTGGAAACAAAGTTGACATTCAAAAATCAAAGCATTTCTGTATAAAAATAATAAACTCACAGAGAGAAAGTAAGAAAACTATAGCTTTCATAATAGCATAAAAAATGAAATACTTAGGAATTGATCTAACGAAGGAAGTAAAAGGCCTTTACAATAAAAATTATAGTACTCTAAAAAAGGAGATCAAAGAGGACATCAGAAAATCCAAAGATATCCTTTGTTCTTGGGTAGGAAGAACCAACATAGTGAAAAGGGCCATGCTTCTGAATTTGTGATACAGATTTAATGCCTTCCCAATCAAAATACTAATAGCATACCTCACAGAATCAGAGAGAACAATCCTAAAATTCATTCAGACCCAGAAGAGACCAACAATAGCAAAAACAATTCTGGGGAACAGGGGAAAGGCAGGGGGCATCACAATCCCTTATTTCAAATTATCCCATAAAGCTATTATGATAAAAACAGCATGGTATTGGCAAAAAAACAGACCCAAGGATCAATGGGACAGGTTAGAAGGTGCAGAAACAACTCCAAACACACTTCTCTTTGACAAAGGAGCCAAACATGTTCACTGGAAGAAAGATACCCTCTCTAATAAATGGTGCTGGGAAAACCGGCTTTTCACATGCAGAACACTGAACCTAGACCCGTATCTCTCACCATGTACTAAATTAAAATAGAAATGCACCAAAGATCTAAACAGACCCATCTCACATAAAGGAGTACAAAGACCAAGTAAATACACGAAAAAAGCTCAACATCACTGGTTATTTAAGAGATGCAAATCAGAACAACATTGAGATTCCATCTCACTCCAGAAAGAATGGCTATTATCAAGAAATAGACCGATAACACATGCTGGTTGAGCTGTGGGGAAAAAGAAGCACCTCTCCACTTTTGATGGGGGTACACAGTGGTGCAACCACGTGGAATAAGTGGGAGGTTCCTCAAAAATTAGGACTAGATACTACATTTCACCTAGCTATCTATTCCCCTGCTTGATCTCTTCCTGAAAGAGTTAAAAGCATCATACTGTAAGGGCAGAACAACACAGAAAAAACAGTACCAGTAACATTACAAAACAAAAACACAAAAAACTAATATTATAAAATCATCACATGCATATCTGTGACTGATGACTGTAATGCTTATCCATGGCTGACGACAGTAAGATCATCACATACTTATCTGTGTATCATGTACTCGAGGAAATGTTCCCTACTGTATCCTTATGAAAATGTTACATTTACTTATGCTAACCTTGTCTCCTTCCCAGAAACAAAGGCTAAGACCTTGATTGGCCCAGACCACCAATCAGTAAAACAGTTATTTTTAGAATCCAACTTATCCTGATAAGTATGAAGCACATCTCATATTTACTAGGGCCATGCAGAGTAGAATGCCCCCTATTTCATAATATCACTCTGCTGTAAGACAGTTTCCCTTCTGCTGTCTCTGCATTTGCCACACTTTAGACAAATTTTTGCTTCCTTCTATACTAGCCTCGACTCCCCCATTTCTTGCTAAGAGCCCCACTTCTCCATTCTTCCCTGAAGTGAGGGTGAGGACCCGAATAGAGGCAGAGGACCATCCAGAGGGCCCCCTGCCGGATGACAATACCAGAGTGATATATGCTTATCCATGTTTATAGCAGCAGCACAATTTATAATAGCTAAATCTTGGAAACAGCTCATTTGCCCATCAACAGATGAATGGATAAAGAAAAGGTGGTATTTATACACAAGGAAGTATTCTGCCGTAAAGAAAGATAAACTTGAGTCATCTGTAGGAAAATGGATGCACCTCGAGACCATACTTTTCAAACAAATTGAACACACAAATTTAAATATCAAATTCTCTTGTGTGAGAAACAAAGAGTAAACAAGGACTATAAAGGAGGATAGATATTATGAAGTAGAAAGAACATGTTCAAATGGGAAGGAGCACAAGGGAGCAAGAAGGGGAAGGGAAGGAAAGAATGGAAGGGAAACAATCAGACAAACGGGAAATGTGAGAAAGAGAAAAATTAAGACATGTTATGGACAGGTACAAATTCCCTATGATGAACGTGAGCATTATATATGACAAATACATACTAATAAAAAGAAAAAAATTGAAAAGGACTTACTACAGTCTTCAAAGAAGTTAAAAGCTCTTCCTAGCATCTGAGGGGTGTGCCTGGGTACTACGCTTTTCTGGCAAGGCATCCTGCATTTGTCTATGTAACCAGTTATAATAGAAAGGAGAAGATGCTTCCTAGTGAGAAACCACAGAATGTGTTAGTATGTGAAGTCTCAAAAAGAGTTTGTTTGCTTTTGGTGATGGGGTCTTATTATGTTGTCAAAGACGGCATCAAATTCCTGGGCTGAAGTGATCCTCCTGCCTCAGTCTCCCAAGTAGCAGAGACTATAGACATGTACTACTACTGTGCCTGGTGTTAATATCAGTTTTTAAAATGAACTTGAAAAAGGGTTAGGTGAGTTGCCTACTGTTTTAGTTACTTTTCTGTAATTGCTGAGACAAAAATACCTGATGTCCAAAGTTAAGGGAGGAAAGGTTTATTTAGCTTAGTTTGTAGAAGTTTCAGTCTATGATTGGCTAGATCCAAGGCAGGGCAGCATGGCAGGCAGGCAGAAGGCAGCACAACAAGCAAAAAAGGAGGGTAGGCAAGCCTCTTTCTGTCCGTTATATTTTACCCAGGATACCTGGCTTTAGGGTGGGTGTACTTCCACACCCTTAATCCTAATACCCTTAATCCCAGCATCATATCCTTGATCCCAGCAGAATTATGCCAAACCAATCAGTGCACTAATTTAGTAATCACACACTCTAGATCACATGAGGCTTTGAGGGGACATCTAGACACAGACCATGACACCTACATAGCATCCATCTGTATATACAAATTAAGGGTAAAATTCCTAACCACCTAACTTCGTTATTCTATTGCTTAATCAGCTAGCATGAGACTGTGAGGTTTTACCAAGAGTTACCTTGCATATTTTAAAGAAAACTGCTATATATTATCATTATTACATAATACCTATTGCGATTTTTACATAAATTGTATACCCTAATGATATTATGCTTTTTAAAATGAGGAAGTCTGTTTTAGATGTGCTACTCCTCATACACACTCTTCACAGCTGCTCATCTTCCAGCTGGGCATAATTCTGCCTCATCTTCCCACAGGGTCATCAGTACCTTTCAGGATCATGCTGTCTTTCTTTCTTTCATGCCTTTCTTTTTATATTAGGTACAGCTACATATTCATTGTCTTCTAGTCTTAAAAAGCCTTGATCCTTAAGTGTCAATAATGATCCTACTATAGGACAACGATGACAGGAGAGGAGCAGAATGCATGTCCTTTCCATAGGGCAATTCTAATCCTCTGATAGGGTGACACACACCTAGGGAGCTCCTCAGATGCTGGCACAGGACATACTACACTGGTTCATATTTTCCTCTATTATTACATGCTAAATGGTGTTTCCTGAACAGATGTCTTGAAGTTAGGCCAGTACCTGTTTGGAAATAAGATCTCTGTTGATCTAATCAAATTTGGTTATGACCATGTTGGAGTACAGCAGGCCCCAAGTTCAGTGTGACCAGCGTACTCCTAAGAGAAGGAAAGAGAGAGAAAGGCAGAGAGATGTGTGCCATGAAGACACAGGCCCCAGGGGAGAGTGCCATGTGACTGGAAGCAGAGGCAGAAGTGCTGCCATTGCAAGTCAAGGAACACCAGGGAACACTGGAAGCCACAAAGAAGCAGTCAGAATTCTCCCCGTAAGTTTCAGAGCCAGCACTGCCCTGCTGACACTCTGATTTTGGACTTCCAGCTTCCAGAACTGTGACGCAATAGAGTCAAGCCTTCAGCAGGGGCTACTTTGTCACAGAAGCCCTCAGCAACTGAGACAGACTGTCCCGGGTGTGTGTAGGGCCTGTGATTTGCATCTGACCAGGGCCGCATGGCAAAGACAATGGGACATTACCCCATGTTCCAAGTCCTCACAGAAGAGTCTGTCTTGCTGGTGCCTCCTTCTGTAGAGTCCCCTCTTGCCTGCTGTGAGGAAGCAGGTTGCTATGAGTCCCGCAGCCTCATGAAACTGGATTCTGCCAACAAATGCATAAACTAGGGAGAAGATCCTTCCCCAGAAGTTCTCTAATCTTGTTTATCCTTAATCTAGTTCAAGAGCTGAAGACTCATACAACTGGTCACTGGGCACTTCTTTTGAAGTTCTGTGAATGGGGATTTGCCTCACAGTCACTTTGGTCTGTGATATTTATTGTATTGGTGATGCCATCAGAATGGAGTAGAAGAAATACCACTGCAACTACCTGGCGCATTTTGTTTTGGTAAGTCATGAAAGAAGTATAGAGTTTTATGAGTTTGATTTAATGTTAATGTTGCTATCCACTTTTAGCTGACAGTTAAATCCAGTAATATTTACATTTTTAGACAACTATCAAGATGCTGAATCCTATTTGAAAAAGTGATTGAATACCAACAAACCAATTGATATATAAAGTGCAAGCAGAAATACAGGAAGAGACAGAAGCCAAGAAATCCAGGTATGTTTCATTATTTGAAAAAGAAAAAACAAACTACAACTATGGTAGCCAACTTGCTAACATGCCTTGTTTAAAATATAAAATTTTAAGCTGGGATTTAGCTCAGTGGTTAGAGCACCCGCCTAGCAATCCAAAGGCCCCGAGTTCAATCCCCAGCACCAAACAACACCAAACCACAAAACAAACAAAAAATATAAACTTTTTATTCATTCATCTATTGAACAAATATTTATTGAGTGCTTTCTAAGTGAGTTTTATATAAATTTTAACAATATTTAATTTTAAGTTTATTTAAAATTACTTAAGTTTAAGCTTAAAAATTTAAGTTTTTTTTAAGTTTATTTAACCAACAGCTTTAAAAAGTACAGGAATAAGAAGAAACGTGCACAGCAAGGTCAGTTTTAGAAGTATTACTACTCCAGAATTACCTGAAAAGGCGTTGCTGTAGTATCTGGACAGCGTCTGCATGATGTCTTTCGAGTGCTGGGTCCACGGTGCTATCTTCCTGTAGGTTTTCACCCGATGGACAAGTTGAGAACCACCGTACTGAAGGGAGAGGGTGTCACCATGGTCTTCATAGAGCTCCTCAAACAACCTAAGCAGAAGAAAAACATTTTACTAAAATGTGAAAGAATTTTACTAAAATTAATGTACAAGTTATTCACTTGGCCACAGACTCAGAACAAGTCTTTTACTTTATGAATTCTTCTGAGCTTTGTCTTTCAAGTAGACTCTTCAGCACCTTCAACATAATGTAAGCGCAAAATCAAACACTCACTCAGTTTATCTATCCATCTATCCATGCATCCAAATGTGTCTTTTTTTGGGAGGCAGTTTTGGTGGTACAGGGTACGGAATTCGGGGCCTTCCACTGAGCTATACCCCCAGCCCTTTTTATTTTTTATTTTGAGGCAGGGTTTTACTAAGTTGCCCAGGCTGGTCTTGAGCTTGCTGTACTCCTACCTCAGCCTCCTGGGAAGCTGTCATTATAGGTATACAGCACTGCACTGGGAAAAATGTATTATACTTCATAATAATATGCCAATAAACAAGACCACAGAAAACATTAAAAGAAAACAGGGGCACCAAAACCATAACCCATTCAAACCCAGACCAAGCTGTTTCTAACCATATTAGAAGACTCCTGACACTCTCCTGCCAGATCAATTCACCTCCCATGACAGAATTCTGTTCCCTCTGAATTGCCTTGGAAAAAAAGAGATGTTCTTGTCGTAGATGGTGCCCTACGCTATTCAGGCCGGTATGATAAAATACGATAAACTAGGTGGCTTATAAATGTTGAACATTTGTTTCTCGGAAAAAAAAAAAAAATGGAGGTTGGAAAGTCCAAAATAAAGATTCAGTACGTGGGGAGGGCCCCTCCAGTGCAAAGCTGGTGCCTCCTTGCTGCATCCTGACATGACGGAAGGGGCCAGCTGGCTCCTTGTGGTCTCTTTTTAAAACTGCGCTAATCCTAATGATGAGGGGCCCACCCTCAGGTCTCATCACTTCCCAAAGGGAGCAGAGGTCCCTAATGATGCCATCACTACAGGTGAGGACCTCAATTTTTTTTTCTTTGGTACTGGGGATTGAACCCATGTCGTTTGCACTGAGCTGTATCTTTGGCTCTTTTTAAACAATTTTTTTTTTTTTTTTTAATTTTGAGACAGGGTTTTGCTAAGTTACTAAGTTATCCAGTCTGGGGTCAAACATTCAACATATGAATTTGAGGGAGACAAACATTCTGACCATAGTAGATAGATAAATCATATCATTTCACAGAAATATGTACATATTAAAAATGTGTGTTTCTTCAAGTGCCTATTAATTTTTTCAGGGCAGTGATATCTGTTGATCTAGCCATGTGTATTTCTGTCATTGCTGTTTCATTTCCTCAGCTGAGCTTTTAGAAAAATCTCAGAAAACCATTAAAAACTGTCATTTTATTTTCAAAAAAATAATATGTCACATATCACAGAGTCAATGGGCACTGAGTAAACAGTAATCGTTACTGAAGAATCAATCTTTTATACATCTTTACATATTATAGCTTTAGTTCAAAATATATGAAGACAATCTTTTCTTGTCAGCTGCATTTTTTTAACCCACTATTTGTCTAAGCACTTTGTATTTTTCTAGAAAACAGTGTGTGCTGATAATTAACCCAAACAAAAAATCTAAAACTAAAACCAAAACCATGGTGACGATACACAAATTTTTAATAGAGATACTTATTACAGAATTACTTTGAAGACTATTTTCTAGCAACAGTCTTTGAGAAGGTAAAGTAGAGACGAGTTCATAATCAGGTCTGTTTTCTGTCATTGCTGGCATTCAAATGGCCAAAACTGAGGCTTACCTAACTGCATCTGTATCAAACTGTAGATTAGGTTTGTCAATCAATCCCAAGGAATACAGCTGATAAGCCAGAGCACATTTTCCCACCATAAACTGCGCCGTGTTGGTGCGATCTAAACAGTCCACACAGTTGGTTCGAAGAACGCCAGTCTAAAGAGAAATAACTTAAGATTTTCCATCATTATTGAGTCATCGATGCAACTTCCACATTACACAAGAACGCTGTTATTAAAGAAACAGAAGAAAGACTGTGGGCAAATTATTTTTGAGCAAATATTAATTAATCAGTAAAGTGAAAGGGTAAAACAATAAAGAACATTTAAAAATTATATAAGGCTAAATTTGCCGTTCACTTCTTGCCATAATAGCATTGATAAACCTAACGTGTGTGTGTGTGTGTGTGTGTGTGTGTGTGTGTGTGTGTGTGTGTGACTGTACTTCTTTGAAAGTTTAACGAGATAAAATTGGTAACATGTACCAATTAGTAAAATACTATATGGGCCTTTTCTCATATATTTCCTTTATTGTATAAATTAGACATTCAGTGGTTAAAGCCACATCTTTCTTAAAGCATTATTAACATAGTATAAATTGGCTTGTTTTCCAAAGTTGTTCTGATTTATTCTTTTCACATTCCTATTTGTGTTTCTATTTCCAATAATGAAATTCAATATATAGAAAAATTTATAAGCCATTATTATTTTAGCTACATATCCTTCCATAAGATTTAAATACTAGCAAAAGGCTTTAAAAAATCATTCTCAAGCGACTAATAATTCTGTATTAAATAAGTTATATCTCTCTCCATGGTTGCTTACAGAAAACACACATTGTGGCTACAAATTTTATTCATTATGAATATATTTTTGGTTGTACCTGCAGGCGACCAGTGGGTATCACACATCCTCCTAGTTCATTCCACCTGTGTTTAAAAATAAATATTTTAAAAGATTTTTTTTTCCAGAGCTAGTGATTGAACTCAGAGTTTTGAGCACACCATTGCTGTACAACTGAGCTATATTCCCCAACCTGCTGATTTGCAAAAAAAGTTTAATGGCATAATATATATTTCTTTTGGTAGCAGCTTTTTGGTAAGAAGCATAGATTCAAAATAACAGATCTGAAGGCACCTGGGCAGCCCGCTGATTCTGCACACTCTCATTCTTTCAGATGCGTGAATAAGCAAGTAATTGAGACAGGCTTCTCACTATGTTCTTAAAGGCAGCTCAGGAAAGGTGCATCTAAATGGTTCCAGTGCCTGAAACTCTGGCACTTCGTCACCCATATTCAACCAAAGTCTGCTTACTTCCATTTAAGCCTATTTCCTGTTAGATTTCTATAAACACACATAATGCAGGGCACTTCTCTAATAAAACCTCTCATGCCTTAGCCCTCTCCACTGGATACTAGGACTTTCTACCTCATCCAGCCTATCTTCAAGAAGACTTTGCTACATTCCTATGGTTGTTCTTGCACAAAGTTCCTTTTAGAAACTACCTCTTTCCCCCATGTGTTAATAAATGGACAGGAATGTGTTATAAAATACCATGTCATGGTATTAACATTTTACTTAGTCATTCAATAGAAGGTGCTAGGGAGGTATTAGCTATCTTAAGAAAGGCCTGTGTACAAGGCTGGCCTTTGGTTGGCACCTGGGACCTTGGACTTTAGGACGGTTCCCATCATTTGCAGAACTCGTAAGTGCCTCATAGTGCCTTGATCATTTGTAGAAACAACACAGCTTTTGCTGAATACCTGCTTTCTCAAGAAGTCTGCAATTTTGGCATATGCCCACCAGAGGCCACCTTTAAGATCAGCCTCCATCTATCAAGTTTCTCTGGCTGGCAACCCTGCACAGATACTACCACAGATGCCAGACCAACTTGCTTTGGGGGGACTGTGATATTCGAAACTCCACTGAAAGATGAGTCTGGACACTTATGCCTAGTTTCCTCTGGATTTTGTCCATCATGCCTTTTCCCTTTGCTAATTTCACCTCATATCCTTTCCACATAATAAGTTACAGCCCGAGTACAATAAGAAGTTGAGTCATCTGAGTTCTAGAAGCACTGAACCTAGGCACCTAGGAATAGTCACTGGGCCCTGTCACAGATGCCCTAAGGAATGCAAAGTATAACAAAACAATCACCTCCAAAGATACATATTTAACAGCTTTTTGGTTTTTGTTGTTTGTTCATTGTAGTTAACTATGTTAATTGAAAACAAAGGCTGGAGATATATAATATTAATCCCTTAAAAGATAAATAAGGCATGGATCCCTGATCTGAAGGAGCTCACAAACTCGTAATGAAGATTTGTGAGCAAGTAATTATAAACAATGATAGATACTGTTTTCATAAAAATACCAGTGTTTAATCCAGCAGAAAAAATTTCCATGAATCAACTAAATATGAACAATAGAATTCACTGTGGAAAATTTTATCTTATGGATATATTTTATGCAATGTTTATTCCACAAAGCAAGAGCTCAGACCCCATCTCAGTGTACAGAACCATCAGGGAAGTCTCACGTCCACAGTGAACATTCATTACTACACAGGACCAGGAGCAGCTTGCCTCCTCCAAGGACTAAACACATTCATCTACCAACCAGAACAAACTGTTCATAGGTAGCCTATTGTTGTCCGTAAGGACAAAATCTTGACTTACTTCAAGTTTTTAAATCTATACGTACTTTTCATCTGGCCTTAAAACGCTACAGTAAGAATCGGGGCGGTTTACAAAGAAACCTGTTTTCTTCACCACACTTTCTGCAATCACATTCAGTCGATCAAGAACATTGCACAGCTTGCTGGGGAAAGAGGTAAGAATGGACAAGTGAGAAGAACCCAAGTTCTAATGCATATTTACTATCATATCTAAAGCAAATAAACTCCATAGCAATTATATTCATGTATTTTTTAAAAAAAACCTTTTGGTTTGTACTTAATAGGAACACTGTTAATAATTAATTCAGGAACATAGTGTGTACCCAGTAACTAACAACACAGGATGTAACAGAGACCTGAAGGACCAATAACTTAGTATCAAATATTAGTATTCCTTAATCTTGGAACAGGCCTTTCCAATAGGTTTTTCCAAAGCCTTTCACTGCTCAGGAGTTGTCAAATCAATAGGCTTTCATAAAAAGATTGCGTCAAGAGCACTACTCATAGCATGAATGGCAGGGGAAGAAAATAAATTAATATGAGTTGGAACAACTTAAAATCAATTTAAATTTTGGAAAGTGTGTGTGTATGTGTCTAACAACATAAAATGCTTTAGGAAAAAGTACCTTGAGTCAAATATGAAACAATATGGTAACATTAAGAAAAGCCTTAAAATATACCTTATTCTTATATGATGCATAGTAAATGAATGAAAGGTTTAAAGGAAGTTCCTTAGAAGAGATGAGTCGGACTCACATCTTGAACAATAAAGGTCGAGGGGGGAGTTCCCATGGAGGGGAGCAGGAATGGGAACAAACAAAGGCTCACAAATGGGACCCTGGCTACTACATTTGCGGCAGAGCATAAAGATTTGGTTTTCTGGAACAAAACAGCTCTAGGAACAAACAAAATATTACTATATTCTGAAGCAATCAGTTGATGAGGCTTTAAGAATAGTAGAGTAGCGATATTCTGAAATGACTGGATACTTCAAACAGAATTCCCAAATAGTACAGATAAGAGGCAAAAAGAGAATTTGGTCAATTCATTTAAGCCCTCAAAAGAGCCCCTCACCAGGTTCATGAAGGAAACTGAGAGTAACATTCATTTCATCATAGAGTCCAGCTCCTGCTATATTACTACAAGAACACTATCACAACCAGACACGTAAGGATCACTCACCTTTTGGTGTACTTGGCCATATCCCAAGGAATGTAGACAATAGTGTGCTCAGGAGGCAAAAACTGATTAAGGTAGGTCACAGCAGCAACTAGTTCTTCACTTAGAATTCTTTCATGCTTTCTTTTTTCTCTCTCCTTTGTGAACACAATTATTTTAAAAATTAAAAAGAAGTAAACATGTCAGCATCTTAAGTCAGAAGAATACTCTTTAAACATTTTTTACTTCTCAGCTAAAGACAAAAAAGCCCAAATCTCAGACACTGAAATGCAACCTATCTATCTACTAAAATGAAAATAACGTAAGTCCTTCATTAATGTCAACAGATAATGCACTTTCAAGAACTAAGGATATCAGATTCTTCCCTGCTGACCTCCCCGCAACCCCCAGAAGCCCAGCTCACTCCACCCAGGCCCAGCCCACATGCCCCGCAGCCGCTCTGGTGGAGACGCTCTCCACCCCAGGACCTCCAACAACAACCATCTGTGGCCAGTGAGAGATCAACTGGGTTTGGGTGGACGATCCCCAAGCCAGCCTGCAGAGCACAGAGTACTTCCACAGCCTTTTGATCTGATTTGCAAAAACCCTGTGCGAGAGCGAGAGCAGTCACTTTCTTCCTATTAAAAGTGGCAGAAGGAACTGAGGCCGAGAAGTATCCCTGGGACCAAGCCATAGCCTTGCCTCCCTGTCTGCAGCCTCTCCTTGGCTGTTACACCACCTCTCATCCAAGGGGCAAGTGCTTAACTGTGTGGCTCTGTAAGAAACGTGGGTCTGTTTGGTACTACCCGTGGCCCAGCCTGTCAATTCTCATGGTCCCCATTCTGCCATCTATATACAAAGTGGGGCAACAATCACAACTCCTTAATGCACGGCGAGGGTTAAGTAAGTCAAAATATGGTGAGTTCTTATTGGATACATGGCATATGATAAATATTCAATAAAAATTAGCTTTATTATTATGATGATCAGGCCTTTATTGAGAATAACGCTTTTGTAATAGTGACACAGAAAAGGTGTTAAGGCAGTATTACTGGCATCAAAATAGTTCTGTGCTGTTTTCAGTCATGGAGGCTACTTTCAATTGACATGAATTTAATCACATAACCACTGTGGAAACAAAATAAAGTATTTATTCCGCACAGCTGAATAAATCCAATGGGAAAATTAGACAAGAATTAAGAATATTGTTAAATCTATTTAGGATGAAAATATATTTTGCTTAATTCTTTATATGAGAAAATGAAATTACATGTCAAGAATTTTTCTCAAAAGCACTTTAAATTAACTACAGAAACAACTTTTTGGAACTTACATAAAATCTGCCATTTTATGACACGGGAGGGAAAAGGTTATTTAATCAACCTTCAATCAGCTCTACATACAGCATCTGCTTTATGCACTATCCACAGGGGATTAGCATTAATGGACTGTTGGGCTGGGGATTTAGCTCAGTGGTTAAAGTGCTTGCCTAGCAAGCACAAGGCCCTGAGTTCGATCTCCAGTACCAAAAAAAA
>QZML01002171.1:546870-568599 GCA_016801275.1 Hystrix brachyura
AGAATTAGAAAGGCAGGAGGGGGAAAAGAAGGAAAGGAAAAAGAAAAGAAGGGAAAAATGTACATAAAGCTACTGTAAATGGGGAAGGGAGGGGGAGTGGAAGGGAGGGGTGGGGAAGAAGGGGGGGAACCAAGATGTATCATGTACAGGTACAAACTAACTACAATGAATGTGATCACTATGTATACAATGGACCAATCAATATATGTTCTTGGAAATAAAAAAACAAAACAAAACAAAACAAAAACAAAGCTCTCACAAGGGAGAAAATTATAAAGATCAGAGCTGAAATTAATGCAATTTAGATTAAGAAAACAATACAAAGAATCAATGAATCAAAGAGATGGTTCTTTGAAAGATTAAATAAAATTAACAAACCCCTAGGCAATATTATAAAAAAAAAGGAAGACTCAAATCCATGCAATTAAAAATGAAAAGGGTGAAATCACAACTGACCCTGCAGAAATCCAGAAGATCATTAGTACCTACTTCAAGAACCTGTACTTAAGCAAGATCGAAAACTGGAGAAATGGACAGATTTCTAGATACATATGAATTACCAAAGCTGAATCAAGAACAAACAAAAATACTAAATAACTCAATATCAGCCAATGAAATTGAGGAAGTAGTTAAAAACCTACCAACAAAGAAAAGTCCAGGTCCTAAAGGATTCACAGCTGAATACTTAAAGAAGATCTAATGTCACTACTCCTCAAACTCTTCAGTGAAATTGAAAGGGAAACGATAGTTCCAAAGTCATTCCTGGAAGCAAGAGTTAACCTGATACCAAAAGCAGAAAAGGATTCAACCAAAAAAGAGAACTACAGGCCAATTTCCCTAATGAACATAGGTGCAAAAATTCTCAATAAGATACTGCCAAACAGATTGCAACAAATCATCAAGAAGATTATACACTGTGGCAAAATAGGATTCATCCCAGGGATGCAGGGATGGTTCAACATATGCAAATCAATCAATGCAATACACCATATCAACAGTGTCAAGGACAAAATTCACATGATCATCTCAATAGATGCAGAAAAAGCATCTGACAAAATCAAATACCAATTCATATAAAAACCCTATAGAAAATAGGAATAGTCAGACTATATCTCAATCTGATAAAAGCCATCTATGACAAGCCAAGAGTTGACATCATACTAAATGGTCAAAAACTGAAAACTTTCACTCTAAAATCAGGAAGACAAGGATGTCCACTATCATTACTCTTATTCAATATAGTTCTGGAAACATTAGCCAGAGAAATTAGATGAGAGAAAGAAATAAAAGGAATAAAGACAGGAAAGCAGGAGGTTAAATTATCATTATTTTCAGATGACATGATACTTTATATAGAAGACCCCAAAAATTCCACCAAAAGACTTCTAGATTTAATAACCAAGTTCAATCATGTATTTAGACACAAAGTCAACACTCAATAATCAGTAGCATTCCTATATACAAATAACACTGAGAGAGAGAAATTAGGGAAGCCACACCATTCACAATAACGTCAAAAAAAAAAAAAAAAAAAAAGAAATATTCAGAACTGACTTTTAAACTGGTATGCACAGAAAGACCACTACAGTACTCTGGAAAAGGAGATTGAAAGGAATACCAGAAAATGGAAAGATATTTTTTGTTCTTGGGTAGGAAAAATAAACTTAGTGAAAAGGGCCATACCGCCTAAATTACTATACAGATTTAATGCAATTCCAATCAAAATGCCAATAGCATACTTCATAGAATTAGAGAAAGCAATCATAAAATTCATCTGGAACCAGAAGAGATCAAGAAGAGCAAACACAATTCTGGGCAACAGGGCCAAGGCAGGGGGCATCACAATCCTTGACTTGAAATTATACTATAAAGCCACTGTGATAAAAACAGCATGTTACTGGCAAAAAGACAGACCTGAGGATCATTGGAACAGGTTAGAAGATGCAGAAACAACTCCAAACACACTCAGATACATCATCTTTGACAAAAGAGCCAAACACCCTCCCTGGAAGAAAGACAGCCTCTTTAATAAATGGTGCTGGAAAAACTGGCTTGCCACATGCCGAAAATTAAAATTGGATAACTAGATACATGTCTATGTCTCTCTAGATACATGTGTACTAAATTAAAATCGAAGTGGATCAGAGATCTAAACATTTAAACAGAAACACTAAATCTGCTAGAAGAAAGAATAGGGAGAACTCTTGAAGACATAGGGGTAGGCAAAAATTTATGAACAAAACTCAGATCGCATGGGAAATAACACAAAGAATCAGTGGTTGGGATCACATCGTATTAAAAAGCTTTTGCACAGCAAAATAAATCACCAAAACAGAGTGGGGCAAAAACCCACAGACTGGGAAAAAATTTTTGCCGGCTGTTCCTCAAAGGTCTAACATCTAGAATATATAAAGAACTCAAAAAAATTAGATCCCCCAAATTTAAAGACCCAATCCAAAAATGAGCATCTGAAATGAATAGATAGTTCTCAGATGAAGAAGTACAAATGGCAAGTAATACATGAAAAAGTGTTCAACATCACTGGTTATTCATCAAGAGATGCAAATTAAAACAACGCTAGGATTACATCTCACTCCAGAAAGAACAGCTATTATCAAGAAATCCGCCAAGAACAAATGCTGGCGGAGGTGTGGGGAAAAACAACCCTTCTCCACTATTGGTGGGAGTTTGGGCTAGTCTAACCATTGTGGAAATCAGTGTGGCGATTCCTCAAAAAAACTACAACTAGCCATTCCATTTGACCTAGCTGTTCCTCTTCTTGGTAACTTCCCAGAAGAATTAAAAGCATCATACCACAGTGATATATGCACAACCATATGCACAACCATTGTAATAGCTAAATCTTGGAAACAACCCAAATGCCCAGTAACTGATGAATGGAAAAAGAAGATGTGGGTTTTTTTTTTTAACCAAATGCAGTATGACTCTGCCATAAAAAGGGTAAATTTGAGACCTTTCTAGGTAAATAAATGCACCTTGACAACATACTCAAGTAGAAAAAATTGGACACACTTAAGTAAATATTGTGTTGCTTTCTCTGGTATGAGAAACCGTAAGTGTAAATAAGGATGGAAATACCTAATAGATATTGTGAAAAAGAAAAAATATTCAAATGGGAACTAGGGAAAGAAGAAGGGGAAAGGAAGGGAAAAAAAAAAGAAAAAGAAAACATGGAAAAAATATAAATAAAGCTGCTGTAAATAAGGAGGGGAGAGGAGTTGAAAGGAGGGGTGGGGAAAAGGAAACAACCCCAAGATACATCATGTACAGGTACATTTTGATTAATGTGATCGGTATGTATGTCTAAAATGTACCGATAAATCTTTTCGGTTCATCACAAAACAAAAGAAAAAATGGCTCATCCTCCAAAGTATTAAACATTTCAGAGTGGTATTGCCTAATCCTTTCTAAGATAGCTGATTTTCTAAAACATTTGTGTATTAATGTATATTGTATTTAATATAATTGTATATCAATATTTTCTAGAACATATGTGTATTTTACCTACTCTGGAGAATTAAATATTCTTGTGATAACATCCCAGACTAAGAAATTCCACTTTTTAAAATTCCACTTTGCTTCACCTATGTCACAAAGGGTGGTGCAATAGTTTACAATGTCAGTGGCCACGCTGTCATCTTACCTCACAGTTCGCACCTCTCTTGAGAAAACGGGTTCCAGCAAATTTGCGGGATCTTCTAGCTATAAGAGTGACATACACTGGTCGTCCATAGATCAACAGCTCTTAGAAATCAAGTTAAAGTTGTTTACCATTCAAGACAGTTACACAAAACCAAGAGAAACATTATGCCTCAACTATGCACTTAAATACATCTTGTCTGGTGGCATAAAGCCACCAAAACCTCCACCTGAGGATGGAACGGCATTGGTAAATGGTTCTTTGGAACTGTGCAGGTATGGGGGCAAAACCAAAGTTGAATAGTTCCTACAACTTTTGGGGGAAATGGTAACCAGGTGCAGTGTTACTGGCAGGGGAACACCTATTTCTCCTAGCAGCCAGGTGAAGGACGTAAACAAGTACAATTAATCTTTTCTTAGTCTTCAGAGTCATACCTCTGGGCTGGGGATTTAGCTCAGTGGTTAGAGTGCTTGCCTAGCAAGCACAAAGCCCTGAGTTAGACCCCCAGTACAAAAATCAAAAAACAAACAAAAAAATCCCTCAAAAAACCCCCCAAAACGGTCACACCTCTGAGAGAGCATGTGTCATTTAGTGAGATGTTTAAATTATGAAGCAATATATAATACTGAATGAAGAGATATAATATTCTAAGAGTGGCCCAAAAGCAGAACACAGAACAAACTACTGTGAACTGCTTACTGAACACACAATTGGTTATGTCACCTTATTTAACTTTCTGAGCCACAATCTCACTTATTGCAAAAAATGAAGTAATTAAAACATAGCTGTAGGTTGAACCATCCCAATCTGAAAATCTAAAATCCAACACACTTCAAAATCTGAAAATATGTGAGAACCAACATAAGCCACAAGCAGAAAATTCCACACCTGACATCAGATGATAAGTAACATCAAAATGAAAGTGTAGTAAAAATACTGTACAAAATTACCTGTGGGCCAAGTGTTTAAGGTGTATATGAAACATAAATGACATGTGTCAACTCCTCTTCGTCAAGTACTGCAAGCATGTAGTAATAAAAAATAAAAACTGAAAAAAAAAACCCCATAAACGAATTTCATGTCTTGGGTCCCATGCCCAAGAAATCTCACTGTTCATGCAAATATTCCAAAGTCCAAACAATTCCAAAATTTGAAACACTTCTTGTCCTAAGTACCGTGGACAAAGAATACTCAACCTGTACTTTTATTAGGTGATTGGAAGATAAAGTGAGGTAACATATAGAAAACTCTTCCGTGTGAGCTGTGGTAAGTGTTTAATGCATAGCAATTACTTTCAGCATCATCTACACTTCAGAATTCCTGAAATACTTGATAGCCAACAGACCAGACTCATCAAGTAAACTGATAATTGATAATCTGTGATGCTATTCACTACTTTAAAAAAACAAACATTTATTATGCTTAATACATGCCAGGCCCTGAGCTAAGTCTTAGATATACAAAACAGTTTAGAATTATATTTTAGATATGGCCTTTAGAAACCGTAGCACATACTCTTTGGTATCTTGGGTGGTAAAAAACCTGAGTTCTTCATGGGCAGATTTCATCTTTGGAAACAAACAAAAGTAATTCAGGACAAATCGCATGATACAGTGAATTATCAAGCAGAGAACAGCACTCACTATTGAAAATGCTTATAAAGTAAGGAGCCTGATTTTCAAGTGCAGCATATTAATCTCACTCACCTCCATTTCAGAATCCCTGTATCTCCATCTAGCCTCTCCTCTCCCCACTTTCCACAAAGAGCAGCACCCCTCTTCAAGGCCACCTCTCTGGTGGCACACCTTAGTCTCACTCCTCCTGAATATGCTCGAGCAGAAGGCACGTGACAGTCACATTCATGCACTTCAGGGTCTCAAAGCAATCATTCCTTTAAAGCTTTTACCTAATGTCTTTTGTCTAAAACGCAGGAAGAATGTCAAATAAAAAAGATACCAGGTGCATAAAATCCCTTCATTATCTCAAAGAATGACAAAAACCTAAACCCACTTTTAGACAGTATACACTACCCTCATAAACCTCATAGCATATGGACTTTCCAGAAAGGCTTCAACATTAGCTGGAAATTAAATGAAAGATGAAAACTACAGAAGGAAAGTTTTGATCAAGGTGAACCCTAGGTTTGATTGACTTCTAATCTGTCATGCCTGTGTCATGGTCTCCTGCACTCAAAGGGAGGCTTTTGGAAGGTGACTGGATTGCAGACATTAGAGTGACCTGCTGTTGTCTCTGTGGGTGCTGTGACACAGAAGGTTATAGCTCTCTTCCTGGCTTGTCCTTTGATCAGCCCTCTGCATCCTGGCTCCCATGATATGAGCACCTTTTCCTCTGCTGTACCCCTCTGCCAGGCCGCCCTGCCTTGCAACTAGTGGGCTATAGACTGAAACCTCTACACACTGTGAGCCAAAGTAAACCTTCCTCCTTTAACTTGCAGTTGTTGGGTATTGTGACTTGGCAATGAGGAAAGTGACTAAGACAGGCCCTTCTACTCCAGGTCTTCACATTGTGCTCACTTTGGCAGCACATATACTCCAGGCCTTCACTGCACTGTACCTCAACAGGTTTTTTTTCCTAACTCTATCTCGTGTTCGAGTCTCTTTTTACTTAATCTTGAAAATGGCTATCAACTCAAGCTTTCTAAATACTACTTTGCATACTTCACCCTCCTGAACAAAAACTTTCAGAAGTTCTAGCACAAAACTCAAAATCCTTAGGCTAACTACCAAGACATCATGGTGACTCACAATCCGACTCCCATCTGCAATCTCCTTCCTACATCTACCTTCAGGAGAGTTTTATACACGAGCCATGAGGACAGTACCATGAGTTTTTCCACTTCTACCTTCACGGTGCTTCCCCTGACCACAATCTCTCTGTCCCTCCACTCCAACCCCACTCCCACTGTTAAGGCCTGGCTTCTGTTTAGGTCTCAGGCTAAATTCTGGTTCCATGGGCCTGTTCCATCCTCTCCTCCACCAAGGACTCTGCTCCTGCTCCCAGGTAGGCATGTTCCTTATTATTTGTATCACTTAGTACGCAGGCGGCATTTCCTTTCTTGTTATTTATTAATCTTTCTGTATGCATAGCGGCTCTGTTCAGTCTGCTTTCTTCTTTGTACTTCTACTACATGGCATCATGGGTAAGTTTTCCTGGTGGAGTACACAAAGTGAAAATTATAACCTTACAATTTGTATGTATTTTTCTACAAATTGTCACAGGATTAAGTTTAATAATATGTATCTTAAGCTTTCACAAAAAGGATACTTGACTGTCCACAGAACCCATGAATAATATACAATAACCAGTCACGATGCACAGTATTTTTAATTATATCCAGAAGTTGACTGTTCCACACATACTTCTTATAAGGTTCACTACAGATCCCAAAAACACCTGAAAAGTAAAAGTCAGTATCAGAAAGATAAGAAAATTGATAGATGTTAAACTCATTTTTAAGTTCTTCTGTTTCTGTTTTTTTAAAATTTTATTTTAACAGTACATTTTAGATATACATAGTTAAAATATTCATCATAGGGTATTTGTACCTGTGCATGATATATCTTGCTTCATTTCTGTTTTTAACCTCAAAATAAGATGCCTGACTAATGGCATTGCCATTTTCGGTGAGTATCACTGATATCTCCAGCTAGAGCATTGCTGCATACAAAGTCAAAGAAGAAGCGCATTTTCTGATTTGTGCGTTTTTACTTAAGAGAAAATGAGAGGGAACCAAGGAGACAAGTACAAATACACAAATGAAGCCAAGAGAGGGCAGACAGCAGCAGCCGAGCGAGCACCTGGGTGGGTTCAAGTTCCCGCTGGCTCCGCCTTCTTCGGCAGTGCGACCTGCCTGATCAAGAGTGTCATTTCCCGATGCTTCCATTTTCTCCTCTGCACTGCATTGTGTGTTTGCCATAAGGACGAAATAAATTAGGAATGCACCCCACATGCTTAGATCAAGCCTTCCCTAAGTAGTACTTATTATCATGTCAGGCCTTCTCCACATGAGCAAGTTAATTTCACTAAATATGGTTTCAGCATACCCAAATGTCTTTATTAAACAGCAGTGAGTTTTGCAAAACTTATATGCAGTAAAAAGAGAAAATAAGTATATGCTTAAACTTAAAAGATTATAACAGGTCTGGACAGCAGTCAATATTTCTTTGCTTACAGTATAACCTGTTAAGAGTATTTATATGTTATGACAAATACTCTGTGTTTTGATTTATGGAAACTAAACTTTCTCTACCTTTTCAATGCACCCCACAAGAAAATGAATAATACAGACACTTGCTGGTTCTGTCACCTTAGACAAGTTATTTAATATCTCCATTTTCTGAACTGTAAAATGATGATACTATTAGCCTAAAGATGTTCAAATTAAGAAGTATATGCAAAGTCCCTAATACATGGTCTGATACACAGCAGATATGGTTTTTAAAAATATATATTATTTTCCTTTTGTTAACCTACTCTCCAATTTTCTACTCTCATTCTTTATTTCCTATCTGTTTCCTGCTGTATGGTAGGAGAATGATCCCCAACCACAGCGAAGATATCAGGATCCTATTCCAAAAAGTAATAAAAATACAGATGGATTAAGGCTGCTAATCAGATGAGCTTGAACCATGGTGATTATTCTGGATTATTCACATGGGTCCCAGACATTACAAGGTTTTTATAAGCAAACGAGAAAACAGGAGGGTGGATGTTAGAGTGATGCAATGTTAGAGTGATGAAAGCAAGTCGGCTGGTGCCTGTGGGCTGTGAGGCTGGACTGGAGGGAGTCACAGGCCAGGGAATGAGGGCAGCCCCTGGAAGATAGAAAGGGCAAGAAAAGCGGTTCTCTAGAACCTCTGGAGAAGAAAGCAGTCTGCTAACACCTGACAGCTCACTGAGATCTGCTCTGGACTTCTGCCTTTTGTATGATAATAAACACTTGTCGTTTTAACACATTCTTGCTGGCTTGAACTACAAGCTACCCAGTAGTGAAGCATATGAATATAATACTGTATAGTTGAAAGTGTCCCTCAGCAAATCGTCACAAGCAAATCATCAGACACATTAGTTGTCTTGGCCTCTATCTCTCTCTGGTGGTTTGGTTTACAATGCCGGTGTCCAAACCAGGGCAAATTCAAGTGATCCAGATGATCTGAGGGTGAGGGGGGTGTCCTGGACCTGGCCTTTGCTCAATGGGTAATCAGTAAACTAACCAGAGCCAAGGGCAATGCCAAGGAAAGCACATGCAGCTTCTTCTTGAGTATCCTGCAAAGAGAAGTCTGCTAAGTCCATTCTATATTGGATTCTGTATTTACAATCAGATCTTTATCACTATCATTTAAGCTGCATGGAGCAAGGGGGTGCAAAGACACTGTTTACTTAGTATGCTTCCATAGTTGGTCCAATTCAGCTAAGTATCTTAAGTTTCAAACTATTTCTTCACAACATTCACATTAGCCATGCCTCTAGCTTTAGCATTTTAGACAAACCCAAGAACCTTGCAATAAAGGTACTGATAAAGGGGGATAAAGGTACTGTGTGTCTGGTTTAGTTTAGGATCACGCTGTGATCCTAGAGATCTGATAATGGTCCTGAAAAGATATAATGAGGGGCTGATGGGTTAAATTGGGAACAGTTAAAGTAGTAACAGTCTCCAACAGGCTTTACTGATTTTTCTGAACACTGGCCATATGGTCTTCATCTCTGGGCCTCAGTTTCTTACTTAGTCTTTATTTCTATAAAACTGGCATTGTATCTCCTGAGCAGTTTTTAGGAGGCTTAGAGATATCATATGTGAGTGTCTAACACACAATAGGCAACCTCTGATAGCTTTTTCCCCAAAACTGAGTCTGTATCAGACTGATATCTAGGAAGGAAAATAAGATGGTGTATATTTTCCAATATTCAAAAACTTCTGCATTTAAACTTCATCAAAAGTCTAAACCTGAATGTATCCATAAAAAGTGCATGATTAATAGCTAAAAAAATGTCAGCAAGAGCTGGGGGTGGTGGCACATCCCTATAAACTCAGCCCTTGGGACACTGAGGCAGGAGGACTGCTGTGAATTCGAGGCCAGTTGGGCTACACAGTGAGTTCCAGGCCAGCCTGGACTACATTGGGAGGCCCTGTCTCAAAAAGCCAAAAAAAAAGGTCAGCCATTGTTTGGCTGGTTCACAAAAGCAATCACATGATGATTAATGATCTCTATGAAAAGGAACTGGTCAAGTCCATGCGTCCAAAACAACCCGCTGTAGGAATAAACAGCACTGAGGAAGGAGCAACGCAAGTGAGTTGAATGAGATGCCATCTCATGGATGCTGCATTAATACGCATCACATCTGCTGAAACCACCTACCGCTTCCGCCCTGTGTGATCAATCCTTCATCTTCAAAGATGTCGAAACTCTCCTGGCGAGTCTGAGTTGTTTCTGATTTTAACATCTCCAGGGGCATTCGCAAGACAGTAAGATTATATTGAAGTGAGTGGGACAAATCATAACTGTAACTGAGAAGAGAACTGATAGTTAAGAATTACAAAGGCAAAGCATATTTCACAGTCTTAGTTCCCATATGGAAAATAATATCTTCAACCTAAATTAATTAGTACCTGTAACTTCACTTGTAAATGATGCTGTTCAAATAAGTACTACAAAACACAGCAAAACGTGAACATGATTGGAAATAAAAACTGCACAATTCATATTAGGAATTTGCATGACAAGAAACATACAATACAATGTAGTATTGTATATTCACTGATTTGTACAACATGCATTTTTTGCTTCACACTGAAATCAATCAAAGTTGATGGTCTTGTTCTAAGGGGTCAAATGTATGAAGTTCTATAGATACAATATCCATTGTAATGGTACATGGTTCTGTACCCTGATTTATACATATTCGAGAATAATCCATTATATTAATGGTGGTATCATAACTGATTCCGTAATAAACAAGAATAAGCAAAAAACTTATACTATTACAACAAAACATGTTTTAGGAGAGCAGAGGCCATATAAAAATTATCAGTTTCTTTGCAAATACAATTTAGCCTTTAGGCCAAAAGAAAATTGTTATAATTTTTATTTCACATAATTAATAACTTTTATAAGTATTGCTTTATATTTTTAGTACAGATTTTCAGAAGGTATTTTGAATACTTCAGGTTTACAGAAGCTTGTTTTTAAAGCACTTCAGTAATATCTTAAGATTGTTACATTTCTGTCTGGAGAGTTGCACATATTAATTAATATTTCTTCTTTAATTTACTCATGTAATTTGATTCAAATTCATTTTAGTTTCCTTCATTAATTTAATTTTACCACATTTATTTGATAGATTCATTCATTTTAGCAGCAGTAATCTCAAGTGGGTAAAAGCTGTATGAAGAAGTTGGTTTCTGACTTCTAATAATCAATTCTACCTATTTAAAACAATTGCTTTATTCTAGCTGAATCTTAAGAGGGAAATTCCTGTACTGTTTTGTTAAATACAATTATTTCTATTAAAATATTAAGATACAAGTAGAACTACGGTGTGCTCACCTCGTGTTTTTAGCCCTGGAAAATAAATAGACGTTTAAGTGACTGATAAGAACAAAAGAGCTCAAACTTACCTAAAGTAAAAATTGCTAGACAGGTCTACATTTTGAAAGATTCGCAGATACCTTAAAAAAATCAAAGTATATTACATTCATATGTAATAATAATGTTTTTTCACAGCTTAACACTTATATACATATACATGTATATGCTTTTTTAAACTGAAAAAAAGTATAGAATAAAATAGCCATATAGCTAGCACTCAGGAGTAATAAATGTTCACTTTTTGTATTCCTTTTAACTTTTTAAAGACCAAATAACTAAAACATAATTTTTAAAAATTAAAAATTCCTGTTCAGTCCTTCCCAGACCCATTCTCTCTCCAGAGTGACCACATTCAGATTATTGCCATGATCCTCCTTCCACGCATCCCTTTTACTACATTATAGACATCTTTAAATGACATGTAGCATTATATTGTGTTGAACGTATTTACACAAATCATTTCAGATTTTGTATACTTCTTTTCACTGATTTTTAAAATGTAGCTATATTGAAAGTTAAGGATTTAATTTGTTCATTTCATCATAAAATACATGAAACATTTTATTTATCCATTCCTCACCTAAAAGACCATTAGGTTCTTTCTATTTCTCACTTTAAGATGCAATGCTGTCAAGAACATCCACTTTTCCTGTACACATGTGTAAGAATTGCTCTATGGTACATGTATAGGAGCAGAAGCACTGGCTGTAGAGAACACAGTTATCAGTTTTTCGCTTTTACTAGAATATGTCAAATTATCTTCCTAAGGGACTAAAATAATATCACTCCAATTCACAGTGTATTACTCATGTAAATTCATGGTGTATAATTCCTAATATAAATTCATTTCCCATATCTCTAAATTTGATGACCGCAGATATTTTAATTATTCCCAATCTGAATAGTGAGAATGAAATGGTATGTCTTCAATTTGCAATTCTAAAGTTGTGGGAAGTCCATTCCTAACTTTTGACCATTTCCGAGCCTGTTTATCTTTTTCCCACTGATTTGGAGAAATTATTCAGATAGTCTAAATATGAGAGCTTGTTGTATGCTGTACATGTCCACTTTGAGACTGATGCTTGTCTCCTAAAATATTCCTCGATTGCAAAGCTGTTTTTCTTTTTTAAATTTTATTTATTTTATTTTATTGTTTTTGTGCCAGGGATCGAACTCAGAGCCTTGTGCTTGCCAGGCAAGCCCTCTAACCACTGAGCTAAATCCCCAGACTGTAAAGCTGTTTTTAAAATAAGTAAATTAATTTTCAGTGCTGAGATCAAACCCAGGGCTTTCTACATGTTAGGCAAGCACTCAGCTACTCAGCCGAAAGCATCAAATGTATCACTGTGTTCATGATTGGTGCTTTTTCTATTTTATTTATGAAATCCTCCTCTGCCAGAACCATAAAAATATTTACCTTTATTTTCTTCACATTACCTTTGTGATTCTGAAATTGCTTTGTGAATACTGTCAGAGATTGGAATCTGATTTTGTGTTCAAATGGAAATCTAATTTTATATTTTATTTAACAGCATTACTTTTCCCCAATGATCTGTAGTGCTTACTCTATCAAATGTCAGTTTCCCTCATAAAGTGGATCTTCTCCTGGACTTTCTGAACTCTGTTCACTGACCGATGTCAACTTTTCCACCAAGCTCTGTAGCTGTACTACAGCTTTCTATCTCACTATCTGAATTCTTACAAGTTTACTGTCTGCTTAGACTTACCCTTTCTCCTTTTTACTTTTAGAAATGTCTGTACTATGCTTAGACTTTTACTTTTCTATATAAATTTAAAAATAAGTTTGTCATGTCCCATTTTTTTCAAAAGTTTTTCCAGAATTTTGATTAGTTATATTTATCAATAAATTCTGGAGAAAATTAATCTCTTTGAATCTTCTCATTCATGAACAAAGGGATATCTTTTCAATTATTTAGGGATTTTAAACATCTTTTGGTAATGTTTCAAATTTTCTCTACAAGGTTTTGTGCAGCTTTTGTTGTACACATTACTAGATGCTTTTTGTAGTCTTTGGTACTACCATAAATGGTGTCATTATTCAATTCTCTGGTTGGTTATTGCTGGAGTGTAGAAACGTTACTGTTCTTACATGGTGATTCTTTTCTTTAGTCACATTGTTCAACTATCATCATTAGGTCTGAGAGTTTGTATATATTCTTAGGTTTTCCAAGTAAAAAATTATGCTGTCTGTATGATGAGAATGTTTGACTCTTTTTAACTTCATGTTTTATTTTAAAGTCTTATTGCATCAGCCAGCCTTCAACACAAAGGTGAGTATGAGTTGTTATGGCTGATACTTCTATTACTCCTTACTTTAATGAAAGGCAATGTTTTAAAATTTTCACTTCTAAGAATAATTTTGGATGGTTCTTTAAAAAGTATTAAGGTTAAGAACAGTTGCTTAAATTCTTGGTTTGTTAAACAAGACTTGATCATGAATGGATACTAAATTTTGGCAAATATATTTTCTGCAAATACTATAATCATAATTTCCCCAGCATTTTAAAGTAGTTAATTGCTTCAGGAAATTTCCTAATGTTGATAGAACCATGCATTACAGGGATAACTTCTATCTGTTCTTATATATTAAATGTTTCATAGTACTGTACTTTATTTCCTAATATTTTACCAAATATTCTTACTTAAATGAATTACTGGATTACGTAGTTTCGCAAGTGTGTTAAAAGTTTTTCTTATCAAATAATATTATCATCTTCTACCAATAATAAGCTGTTGATAGAATTGTATCTTATTCTGGATAATGTATACTTCATTACATAGTACTAATAAGATAATTTCACTCTTTAAAGATGGTCCAATCACTGTATAGAACGAAACAATTTGTTTTACTATTCTTGGTTAAAGAATCATAAAATTGGGGTTTATAAATTATATAAACCTCTTCAAACTTTTTCCTGTGCTTCATACTCACTGGTCTACTTGATTTAGTTTTAATATACTATGCCTATCTGTAAGCTATATGTGATATAGTTTTTTCAGTTGGTGAAAGACAAAGATCCCCTTTATCTTGGTAACTACATACATACTCATTGAAAACTATTTTTGCAGGGTAGAGGAGTGCTGGGGATCGAATTCGGGGCCTTGTGCTTGGTAGGCAAGCACTATACCATCGAGCTAAATTAAATCCCCAACCCTGGAAACCAATTTTTTTTTAACAGTGCTACCTCCGAGTCATCATTAAAGACAATGTCATAATAATCTAGAAATCTATTATCTAATATAGTCCCAAGCAAAAGACCAATACTACCTTAAATTCTGGTTCATGCATCAAATCAAAACAATATCATAAAAGTACAGAACATAATTAAAATCTGTTGCCAATCCTAAAAACATGAATATGCCTAATTCATTTCATTTCAACTTCTGAACCTTTACAACCTCTGAACTTTTATAACTCTGTATGTGTGTGTGTGCATGTGTGTGGGTGTGCAAGTGAGTTGTGCTAAGTACTGTACAAGGGCCTCCACACTGAGCTTGTACATGTTCAGCCCTTTCTAAATTTTGTTATCATAAGATAGGTTTTCGCCAAGTCATTAAGTTCCCTAGGCTGGGCTCAAACTTGTGATCGTCCTTCTCGGCTTCCCAGATGAATTCTGGATTATAGATGTGCATCACATCCAGATCTTTCTTTAAATATACAAGTACATTTTATTTTTCTAAACCATTTGATTGAGCATCCCTAATATGAAAACCTAAAATCTGAAAGGCTCCAAAATCTGAAAATTTTTGAACCCTTAATATAAGCTTCAAGTGGAAAAGCCCATATTTGACACCATATTATACATCACAGTCAAACACTGATGCACTAAAATTACTGAATAAAATTACCATCTGGTTATGTACATAGAAAATATAAATTAACTTCTAGTTTAGACTTGGGTCCCATCTTGAAGATCATTACGATTATGCAAACATTCCAAAATCAAAAAATCTGAAACGCTTTGGGTCCTAAGCATTTCAGATAAGGGATGCTCAACCTGTACCACTGTTAAACCCAATTATTTAAAACTGGTCATATAACTAGTATACAGTCCACATGCAAACTGTCCCCAAGAAAGGTCTTTCTAGCTCTACGTGTGTGTGTACATGCACATGCACGCTTTTAACCAAGTCTAATTGAGAGTCACCTGTTGCATTCTGTCATGTCTGTTTAAAATCTAATAGAATTGCTTTTTCCTTTTCATGATTTGGATATTTTTTACAAGTCCAGGCCAGCTGCCTTCCAAATGATTTAAGCTAAATACTTTTTGTATCACACAAAATTTAAAAACTTTTTTAGTAGAACGTATTTGCAGTAAATGATGTTTACATACCTTCTGGGCAGTTGATACTTGTACATAAAAACACAACTTAGTTCTTTTTTCATCCTTACCCCCTCCCCCCATCTCTTGATCCCCTGTTTGAGAAACATCTATCTCCTTACTTCCTCTTATCTACCTTTTATTTTGCTCTTTATTTATATTTGGGGTTTCTCATATATGAGAAATCACGCCATATTTAAGCTTGTGTGCCTGATTTATTTCTCTGAACATTACGGTCACAAGGTACATCCAATTTTCTACAAGTGACTCAAGTTTATCCTCCTTTGTAGTGAAGTAGTGCTCTTTTGTATGTAAAAACCACATTTTCTTTATCCATTCATCTGTTGATGGACTGCTTCCAAGAGTTAACTACTGTGAACTGTGTTGCTGTAAACATGGGTTTAACCCTTTTGGGAAAATACCTAGAAGGGAAATAGCTGCATCACATGGAATTTCTAGTTTTAGATATTTAAGAAATCTCAATACTGATTTCCATACTGTATTTTTAGCAAAAACATTACTAAGCATTATCTGTGTCCTCCCAATTTCTTCACATTTTTTGGGGGGTGCGGTGCTGGGGATTGAACTCAGGGCCTTGGGCTTGCAAGGCAAGAACCCTACCACTGGAGCTAAAACTTGAACTAAATTTGAACCCCTGATTTCTTCACATTCAGAGGCAAATAATGTTAATTTCATCTCATTATTGGTGCTGGTAACTTTAATTATTTGGTTAAGTATGTCTGCCATTTTTCTAATTATAAAAACTCTTTTTCCTCTCTTTAAATAATAAAGAAACCCATGGAATTTAATGTTCGCAGTGTGAATATTAAGTTCCTCACACTTAATGGCTTAAACAGCACTGTTAATTCTTGCCAGAACCAGTTGTTAAAATAAAGTTTTAATAGCCTTGAACAAAAGTTGTACAATTCTGAGCCAACATTTGGCATTTTTACATAAAATTTATAATCCTTCAATTCTATTCTTTTTTCCTAAATGGTTTACCACATTTAATAAATAAGTAGTTAGCAGGGTTGGGGATTTATCTCAGTGGGGATTTAGCTCACCATTCCACCCAAAAAGTAGTTAGACCTGGTACATACCTAGCTTCATCAGGATGAGTAATCCGTACAGAATCATTGGGTATATAGATCATATTTGTATCTTCAATTTTATATATTGCATGGCCTCCAATATCTGCCATCTTCCTCCTTTTAGTTATTAACACAATATAATAGCCTTCTAAAAACCTGACAAAACCTGTGCAATAAAAAAGAAAAATAAACATAATGCTTTATAAACTTAGTAATTTTGTTTTGTTTTGTTTTTTGGGGGGGGTGCTGGGGATTGAACTCAGGGCATTGCGCTTGCTAGGCTAGTGCTCTACCACTGAGCTAAATCCCCACCTCCCTCAGTAATGTTTTTAGAAAGATATTTAAACAGCCAAGTACTTTTGACACATTTCCTACTTTATTATTTCTATGATTTAGACTCATATAGATTTTGAGTTGTCTTAAGAATTGTTACTATCATTTATTCCATTTAAAAAATATTACTCTAAAAATTGTATGTAATTCATTAATTTTTCTAATCTCGTTGCAGATAGGATTGAGTTATCGTAAATGAAAACATATACAAGATTAAGGGAATTGTTCAATTTGACTTTTACTTCCGCATGGATGAAAAGTTCTAGACATCTGTTACAAGGTACAGAGTTATCACTGATGAACTGTACATTGAGAATTATTAAGGTAAGTTTATATTTCTGCCACAACTTTACTTGCACACAGGCACGTGCACACACACACACGGGCATACACACACACACACACACGAACATGGGATTGATAAAAATGAAAGAGAAGGTTACAGTAAAGGAAGACAATGTTGCAAAGTATAACATGAAACCAAGAATAAAAGTAATACATAATGATATATAGCTTAAAGTTCACATTGCTACACACATTGAATTATACCACACATGGTGGCTGAAAGATAAATACCAAGCCAGTTACTTGCAGAAGCTGTCCTAGTTCTGGGAACTGGGAGAAACTCTGAGCCCTCACAAAAGGATGTGTGTCAAAGGACAACATCCTCAGGAGAATTCTCCAGCAGACTGAAGGACGCATTAGGGCTATTTCCCACATCAAAGTGAAGGAGAAGACTGGACTAGCCCATGGGCTGGCCCGCTCTCACCCCACTTGGTCGCCAGAGGGAGATGCCACTCAGATACAAAGAGGCAAATTTGAGTCCAATTGAATCCGCTTTATTAATAGCTGGCGATTGAGAGGGCACTCAGGCGCAAAAAAAACTCTCCATGCCTTTCTGCAGTTTGACCAGAGCTTTTATACAGCGGGAAAGGTGGTTACATTTTACAATTGGAATTCCTTTGAGCAATACAACAAGCAATTGTTTACACCAGGTGTTGGCCTTTGTTTAAACTTATCTCTGCTTGCACCTCTCTGTCTGAGTTTGGGAGGCTGTGACATTAGGGACTCAAAGCAGATTTTATGATACTAGACACCAGGGGGAGGAAAAAGGGTCAGGGCCTTGGGGCTGGCAGGGAGGGGAATGTCAGAGTGTAAGGTGGAGATAGGAGAGTGTAACATTGTTCCTGCAATCTTGCAGATGTTTTGGTTACAATAAACTGACCTTGAATTTCCTATGCTGGAGTTTGGAAGAAACAAATGAAGCGGGCTTTGCTTCTGATTAACCCTTCTCATTCCCCACTTCTCTTGGGCCAAATTAGAGCTGAATTAGGATGTCATTTCAAAGCAGGGACGCATGCGCAGAAAGCACAATTCAAAATTGTCATTCTTTATGAACTAAAAGAATGCAGATAAGGCACACAGTTAAAAGTTGTTCTTGTTTCACTTGAAGATGAGATTTAAATATCTACAGTGGCATTTCCTCTAATGTGTTCTCCATGAAATATTACTGAATAGATTCCAGTGGGAAGAAAAGTGGCTGTGAGCAAATAAAGAAATACGGGGCCGAAGAAACTTAAAACAATCCACATAAACTGTCAGAAACTGTCAGTGCTGTGCTAGCATGCACTGTGAATCTTGCAGAGTACCTGCTGGGCTCCTTTGATCATGGAAACTCACCCCCCCCTTAATTTATCAGTGGATACATGTTTGAGGAAAAATACTTGGTATTTTGGGAACAAAAAAAACCTCACAGAATCTTGGTAATTAGTGTCAAAACTCAACTTGAGCCAGCTGGAACTAAAAAGAGGATTTTATACTGAGGATACTGAAAGGATTCATGACACTCATGGGTAAATATGTGACTAAGCACCAGAAAACACCTGGTCATGCAGGGTCTTTGAACATCTACTCCACTCTTCTCTCTCTGGTGACTTAGATGGGGAAGGAGGAAGGTGGTGCTGGTTCCCAGAAAAGTGAAGGGGTTGAGAAAAAAAGGGCACGCGCGCGCGCGCACACACACACACACACACACACACACACACACACAGAGTAAATTATGCAATTTTCTACAAATATCACTTTTGATAGTCAAACTTCTTATGAAAATGGTTGAGTATCTCTTATCCAAAATGCTTGGGAAAATGTTTCAGACTATGGATTAAAAAATTTAAATATTTGCATATATACCTAATGAGATATCTGGGGAGGGGATACCGTCTAAACATGAAATTCATTTATGACTCATATATATCTTATATACATAGCCTGAAAGTAATTTTTATACTATTTTGAATAAATTCGTGCATAAACAGTTTTACAGTGTAAAATCTTTTGACCTGTTGGCCTGCAAAAAGTTTCAGATTTTGGAGCATTTTGAACTTTTGAATTAAGGATGCTCAACCTGCATTAGAAAGTCACAAAATAAAGTTATATGTTATGTCAAGTCTTTACAGTGTATATGTTCTATACTGGTGATTAAAGACAGATCTAGATACATTCATGTTTAGTAGGATTAAGCTCTCAGGAACAGAGTAGTAATCATACTAGTAAAAAAAACCCAAAAACCCCCCCCAAAATTTTGGCTCCCAGAACTTTCGCTTTGGGAGTTAAAACTAACTTTCTTGGTGGTAGGAGGAAGGGCACACATCTGAAATGGCAATTCAAGGAGGTAGACAGACCCTCTTCCCAAGGAAGCTACCATAACTGGTGAAAACCATAAAAAATGGCAAAACATTGAAAGTTTATGGAAACTGTCATAAGGGCATACAGCAAATGGAGAAACATTTATGAAAATCTACTAAACCTTGGTAACAACAGAGAGTCTGTGGTGTCCCGACCCGCGGGACAACAACGGGGAATCGAGGAGACCACCTAGAAGAATGAGAAGGGACAAGGAGCGCAAAGAATGGAGGCAAGACAAGGACTCTGATCAAGCCTCCAAATTTTTATTGCTGTAGCTGGATATATATAGTCAGGGCAGGCGGGGGCAGGGCTAGATGCGTCATAGGGTGGCTAGGTGCTGATTGATTCTATGCTGGTGGCGGGGTTTGAATATCGGCGCGCGCGGGAGGTTTGAACTCGGCGCGCGCGGGCTCTGTTGGCGCGTGCGGGCTCTGTTGGCGCGCGCGGGTTCTGTTGGCGCGCGCGGGCGCGCGCGGGCTCTGGGAATACGGAAGTCACGAATTATGTTGGACTTTGCTGAAGTGGCTTGCCTCTTGGCTCCCGACACTGTGGCATTTAAATCACAGTCTGCTTGCACACATCCATCCCAGTTCAGTGTGACAGGCTACTTACTCCAGGCAGGTGCAGTCAGGTAAACAGATTAAAGGCAAATAAACAAATTGAGAATAAGGATTTAGAAACTCTGGAACAATCTGAGATTATCATAATCTCTGTGTGTATGATCAGTGTCCTCAAACAGGACATAGACTGGTTTGGATATCACTGAATATATATTTGAGTTATACTTGATACAATCTGCATACAAGTTATGTACAGTGTATTAGTCTTCAACATATAGGGGGAAGGATTGGTTCTTCACTACAGAGAGTTGAGAAATACTGCTCTGGATTCTGTAATGTGCACATCTTGTGTATGTGTACCGGGGATTTATTTAGGGGCTCTGCACTGAGCTACATTACTAGTCCTTTTCATCTATTTTTATACATATATTTATTTATTTATCTATTTATATATGGAGTTTTTTTTTTTTAGTTTGAGACAGGATCGTTGTAAGTCACTGAGTTTCTCAGCCTGGCACTGAACTTGCGATCTTCCTGCTTCAGCGCTGAGAGTGCTGGGTCTAGATTCTTACAGACTGTGTAAGTTAACAAGGTAACACTTCAAAACCATCCAACAAAAATAACCACATATTAAGCATGGTAAAACCTAATAGGAAAAAACAGATTTAGAAGACAACCATTCTAGTCATTTCATACATGTTATCATTTTGACAACCAGCTGATACATTCTTCAACGATAAGTATTTTTGTATTTTATAGTTTTAGTATCCCTCATTGCAAGTGTACTTTAAGACAGTACTAGAAAAACCACAGATTTTCATCAGCTCTTCACTCTTTCATCAGCTTTTCACTCTTCACTGACCCCAAGCTGGTTAAGCTGGACCATATAATAAGCTTAAAAATAGTTAACTGTATTTAATACATTATTGTGTTGCTTCACTTGTAGGTGGGCCTTTCTATGATTTCACCATCCAAGAACAATTTCAAACCAAAGAGGCCTCTAACTACAGAAGAAATAGCTAAAAAAGCTGTTCTTAAGAGAAACATGGAGACACCGCCAGTTCTCACCTAGAGTTTATTAACTAATAATTATGTGTAAATATCTGGTTATAAACTTGATTATCAATATGTTCAATTAAGGTTTGTTGTTTTGCAAGCTTACTTACAACAGATTAAGCATAAGGCAAAGAATATTGCTAAGAAATATATCAAGAACAATGAAAAATGACCAACCCACCATAAAAACAAATAATATGGCAATATATGGGCCATTTGATATAAAGGCAAATAGCCTAACACAATTCGAGAACACATAAGGATAGCTATTTTTACACAGTTCAAAAATTGATCTTCAATTCTTACACTTAATCATGAAGGAAGTTTCTTTTTCTCTTCTTTCTTTCCTTCCTTTCTTCCCTTTCCTTTTTTTTTTTTTTTTTTTTTTTTTTT
>QZML01002171.1:576906-590447 GCA_016801275.1 Hystrix brachyura
ACAAAATCAAACCCCCGAAAAAAAAAAAAAAAAAAAAAAAAAAAAAAAATTCCTAATGATAATAACAACAATTTGAAGCTAAAAAGCATGCCCAAGAAAGGTGACTCCTAAAGTGGCAGTGGAGGCCTCAAGCAGCAATCCAGTTTATACCACACACCCTCCAAAACGCATGGGTATTTGTGGTACCTCATACCTCTGGAGTATCATAAGAATATAAAAATGCTATGGCACAGAAGATAGCACAAGTTTCTAGAGAGAAGAAACAGGCTTCAAAATAAAGATAAGAACAGAATATCCAGAATAATAATCAGAAATTCTCAGGAGGAACATGTGAAGGCAGAAGACAGGGACATAATGCCTTCAACTTCTAGGACAAAATTCATTTCAATATTTAATGCAATGTTAAATTCATCAATCAAAACTTGAAGTTAGCATAGGACATTTTAAGACACGAACAGGCTCAAAAAACATAACCTTCTAAGAATTCTTTCTCATGAAGCAAATGGAGAAAGTGCTTCACCAAAATGAGGGCACAAATCAAGGGAAATTACAGAGGAACAGGGAAATTATCTCCAAGAAGAAACAGGGAATGATGGTGAAGGGAGATCCCAAGATAACAATATTATAGACAGCGAAGTAAGGTAGAAATATTATAGGCAGTCAGACAGGGCTGGGCCCTCAATGGAGTCAATACACAGGACAACTATGGCTGGAGGCGCATCCATTGAAGGTCAGGTCTCAAAATAAGGATGGAAAGACCAGAGCCACACCCCTGGCTGAGGGATAAACAATGAACTGAAGATTACATCTGTTAAAGTCTAGGTCACCCAGGTGGGCGACCAAGATCTCCGGATCCAACCCACCCTGGAATGTCCTTGTTCTCTCCTCGACGATTTACTACATGACTTTCTTCCCCATTGGACCACTATTACCTAAACAACTACACTTGTAATATTATTGGTTAATCATCATTTTGACACACATTGTACCCGCCTCACAATTTTGCTCTACAAAACTTCCAATATCTTTCTTTCTCCCAATAAAATTCCTACTCTTAACCTCCTTTGTTCCTTAGAATTCATTCTTCGACTTCGGGGAACACGAACTCAGCGTAACTGACATCTAGCAGGTTGGGAGTTATATTTTTTCCCCTATATCAAAAGCTTCACTGCAAGCCTTGGGAGCAGCCAGGTCAGATCTGAGTCACTGTTTCAAGAAGATGAAACCTATAAGATACCTTAAATGTGTGAATATGTTGGGGAGAGATTTAAATATTTGGGGGAAAGTTGGAGTTAAAGTTATAAACTCAGAGTAAGAACTAGATTATAAGAAGAAGGAAAGGTTGCTCAATTACTGGCAAAGTCTGAAGCAGTGAAAGGACCATAGTTCACATGGTAAAGGTGATACAGATAAATATCCAAGAGCAAGAGGGAAGCAAATAGCAGTAAGTGAAGAACACCAGATTTTCATATATCAGGCATGCATCAGCCTGAGTATATATATATAAAGCAAATAGAAGCATATGAAATCAACACCGCTGAGGAAAACGTTTGTTTTTTGTAGATAATGGGGATAGAGTTTTGGCAGATTTGGTGGCCAATTAGGTTATTAAAAACAGCTACACCAAGTGGCAGTGGAAATCTCTATTAAAATAAACACTAAAACCCTCAGGGCACAACAGTGAGAATAAAAAACCCATTGTTAGGATGACCCTCCCCAGATGCCAAAATGGCCGTTGCTGGTTTCTCACAAAACCCCTTCCCCCGTCTCTATGCCAGAATCTCCCGCCGAAACAACGGCCCCTCCCCCTGACTAGAGTCCCCAATTAGGTCCGTGGCGCCAATTTACCTAGGGGCGTTACCCACCACCCAATCACCCCGTGCAGAAAGGACCAATCCTAAATGCACAATTTCAAAGCCTCCAACGTCACGAAAGGGGGGGGCGGCTAAGGGATAAAAGGCCACTCTCACTCAAGTGAGGCGGGGAAGCTGTAACACCTTAATAAAGCTTTCTCCCACCGCGAGCGTGGTCAGCCTTTTCCTTTCTCCCTCCCTCCGCATAAACCTAACAATTTGGAAACCTATAGGCAGAAGACTACTGTGTGTGACAGAAAGATGGGCTTACTCAAGCTTCAGGGTTTTCAATCTCTTGTCTATTAACATGGTAATTGCCTTTAATGACTTTGTTCTCCTCAGTGCAATCAGACAGGAAACTTCAGATGGAAAAAACATAAATTATTCTAACTCCTGCCAGGAAAGGAATCCAAGACTTTAATCAGCTTCTATGCGTTTTATTATCTACGTTAGTTAGGAAGCTTTCTTCGTGGTCCTACTAGCCAAGGAGACCTCTTGATGGGGTGCTTGCCCTGTGCAGCCATCAGAAGGACCTTGTCTCCAGCGCAGAGGACGGCGGGTCATCCATGCTGCTTAAAGCTGTGCAGACTCCTCGGGTCTCCCTTCACTTTCAAAATAGCATCTCATAACGACATCACCACTACTGATAGTGCTATATTTTTGTGGTCTTCTCTGTGTATGAAATATTAGCATTCAAAGCAAATATTTGCAATGGAAAGATGTCATCACCCCTATTCTACACGGAGTAAAGTACTTAGTGTCCAAGTATTTCTAGGGGAATTCAATGTTTAGTTACATTACAGAGAAAATAATTACTAAGATCATACAAGTTGCAGAGAAAGGAACTCTCACCAGTTTAGAAAGGATTTGTGGTTCAGGAATGAAGATCCAGGTTCAGCCCCCATCAATAACCTGTGTGAGTAAAATTTACAAGCTTCAATTTCTCCCTCTGTGAAATGAAGAGAATAATGCCTTGTCCTATATATATATATTCAATTCACTGAGATCCTCCAGGGAATTAGACAGCAAACATGAAGCACCTTTTTTGAAGCTCAGCATTACATATACTCTAAATTGTGGTTTCGTTGGCTCTTTGCCACTGTTTCTTAGTGTTTTTGGGACCGGTGATAGATCTGCATTCTATTGGACTCATATATTTTGTTACCTTCATCCTCATAGATGAAAGAATCTTTGCATTATGAAAATTAAGTTAAAGAGAGATTGCTGATCTTTTGTTCTTCTAGGTATCTTATTTTATCTGGGTATCTTATTTTATCTCATCCCTGTGATCTCTCAGTTTGTATACAGAATGCCCATCCTGGCAGAAATGGCATTTGTATAAGTGGAAAAGAGAAACTATATGCTGCTTTTGTGTTATAAGGACTCTTAGTAGCAACTCAAACTAGAAGAGCAAATGTCTTGGTCCACACAGGTGAAGAGGATGAGTATCTACCTTGGCAGGACCCGGGTACAGATGACATCATCAAGATCGCGTGGGCCCCAGTTCCTTCTTCTCAGCCCTGCTGTCTTAGGCGTTGGAATCATTTGAGAAGGAGTCAAGTTCTCCCCTTAGGGTGGCTACTCCTCACTCCAGGCTTACAGAGAGAATGCATTGGGCTTATTGGTACAAACGAGAGGGTGACATTAAAGTCTCACTGTCTCAGATGGGCAGCCAGCTCGAATTCCACACCATTCTGCACCAACATGATAACCTGGAGCAATGCAGGGCTCTGGTTGTCTCGGGTTAGGGTCGTATGAGTGGTAAGAGGAGCAGAAGTGGTCCCAGGAGAAACCAGGTTGTTATCAACAGTAGAATTCTGAATATGGGCAGTCGACACAGGTCTGCTTCCCCGAGGACCCAGGTTCATTGCTGCCTTGAGCTAAGAGTGACACTGTGGTCCTGGGCTAATGATGACACCTTGGTGATCATTAGGCTAATGGTGACGCTGTGGTCCTGGGCTGATGGCGACACCATGGTGATCTCTAGGCTAAGGGTGACACCATGGTCCTGAGCCAGTGGTGACACCATGGTGATCTCTAGGCTAAGGGTGACACCATGGTCCTGAGCCAGTGGTGACACTGTGGTGATCTCTAGGCTAATGGTGACACTGTGGTCCTGGGATGATGGTGACACCGTGGTGATCTCTAGCGTAAGGGTGACACCATGGTCCTGAGCTAATGGTGACAACATGGTGATCATTAAGCTAAGGGTGACACTGTGGTCCTGGGCTAATGGTGACACCATGGTGATCATGGTCCTGGGCTGACAGTGACACCATGGTCCTGGGGTGCCCCTTCAACAGTGTTGTGACGGCTCCCTCAACTCCCTGCACAGTGTTGCTTAATTCTCATCTCCATGTAAAATGCACATTGGGATTTGGGATCAAGGACAATTTTAAATGGGAATTTCTCAAGAAATTTCTTTTGTTAACTATTTGCTAGAAAGCAGATTTCTTTCTTTAATGAAAATAGGCAATAAGTTTTTCAAGTTTTGCATGTTTTCATTTGGGTTATTGTATCAGCTTCCTATGCTTGTTGTAAGAAATTACCAGAAACCCAGGAATTGAAAGGAACACAGATTCATCATCTTGCAATCCTGGAGCGCAGATGCCTGACCTGAGTCTGGGCAGGCACGGTCAGGGTGTGGGCGGCAGCATTCCTGCGGAGGTTCCCTTCCTGCTCCATCTGTGAGAAGCCACCACACCGCCCACTCACTCGGACGATCATTGTGGAATTTGACCAGATCTGGTAATTAAATTGGGCCCTTCTGGTCAGTTCATATTTATATCTCAATCTCAGAGTTTCTCCCTTGATCACATCTGTAAACTCCTTTTCCCGTATTAGGTAACGGTCACATGTTCTGGACGTTGGAAAGTGGACATCTTGGAAAGTAATTTTTTTTAATCACAAATGGGTTCAGGTTTAAGGGTCTCAGTAGCTGTGCCTGGGGGATACAGGAAGCAATCTTTGTCTTTACTCACTTGGTAAGACAAAAAATGTGTTTATTATAACACAAGCTGAACTGAAAGCATTCACAGGTTTGCTGTACTTTCAGCATGACTTTATCTCACTAAAATCACAATAATGTAAAAGACCTACAGATGTAAAAGACTTAGGGGTGTAGGCTTCAGGTTTGTAGAATAACAATGACAAGGAGGAGATTTGGTTTCCTTTGAAATTGCCTGAGGTCTGACGACTAAAGCACCTCCCAAGAAAGAAAAGAACTGATAATCTGGCTGCTATCTGCTCATTGTTTGAATAATTTGTGGGTAATTGTGTCAAGAAATTCACACACCATCTGAATACACGACTATTGACAAACACTTAGCAGCGTTTTATGGCTGCTGTAGGTTTTGGCTGTATATGCCAAAAAACCTTCAATATATGGCAGAAAAAGCTTTTGTAGATGTAAAGACAGTATACATTCAATTTAGAAGTTTATCCTGGAACCCAGCCACTAGGCCCTTATCTGTATACTAATAAAATGAATGATATTGTAAAAATACTTGTTCCCATCTCCCAAAGTAATTGAAATGCTAGTTTCCTATCAATGTTACATTTGCTAACAGAGCACAGCATAAGAACTGTATGCAAGAACAAAGCTGAAATTTAAAATGAAATGTTCCCAATTTCAAAACAGAGAACTGTATGGTACAATCTTTGAATTTCAGAAAGATGTAACATTGGCCTCATATATGGCACAGAAAAACAAACTGGTACTGCTGATGTCAACATTACAACATTCTACCATGATGGAAATATTGACAGGGGAACCTCTACAAAACTGAAGCCCGAGATGGGAACTTTCTGTGACAAAACCAAAGGTGGAATAGATACTGTTGATAAATTATGCAGCAACTATGATGTCACTCGAAACACAAAGCATTGGCCAATGGTTGTATTTTACTCGATTCTAAACATGTGTGGGATAAACAGTTTGATAGTTTACAAAGAAAATAACGAGTGCACAGAAAAATTATGCAAAAAAATTGGGAAATATGCTGGTGAACTGACAGGTGTAGAGAGAGACCCAGCATCACAAAGACCCACTACAACAACAGGAAAAACAAAAAGGTATCATCTGTGCCCTACAAAGGACAGTAAAACAAAACATACACGCTATCAGTGTAAGCGAGATGTGTGCATGGAACATGCAGTTGTCATATGAATACTGCCTGAGGGGTGACAGTTGAAGCAAAGATTATTTCTGTCGTAGACTTTTGTTTGTATTTACCCTGTAGTTCACATAGGAATTTATTTCTGATATTTTAGGTTTTGTAAGCAAGTACACAGCTCATGTGAAAGTGTTGATGTCTATTCTAAGGATGTTTATTCTAAGCACTCATTATACATTTGATACTTTATTTTACTGATATCTTATTTTCCTTCTAAGTGCACATTGTACAGTATAGTAGGAAGATCTTGACAAAAGAGGAAGAAAAGAGAGGAGACAAGAATTGCCTAGAACACAGGAAAAGAAAGTTAGCACACGTGCTGTTGTTGTAAGCAAGATGCGTGCATGGAACGTGCAGCTGTCATGTGTGAAGACTGCCTTGCAGGAGACAACTGAAGCAAAGATTATTTCTCTGGTAGACTTTTGTTTGTATTTTCATTGTAGTTAACATAGGAATTCATTTCTGATATTGTCTTTTAGGTTTTGTAAGCAAGTATACAGCTGATGAGAAAATACTGACATTTATCCTAAACGTGCAATATATATAAAAAATTACTACTTTATTTTACTGATATTTTATGTTCCTGTTCACTACACATTGTGTAATATAATAAAAGCCTCCTGACAAAACAGCAAGACCAGAGTTCTGTTGGTATTTTCACTGTATTTCATATAGGAATCTATTTGTTGTTATTTTTTAGTTTGTACTGAAATAACATGCTTTAATTCTGCTTTAGTTTGGCGCTGAGAGAAGTGGGGGACGAGATGAGTTAATCAGAAGCTGAGCCCACCCCACTCCTTTTCTCCTTCTAAACTCGGTCTTACTCTTACGACCTCTTTGAAGTTTTTGTTAGTCATAACCTGAACATCTGCAAATCACAGAAGGAATGTTAAACTCTCCTGTCTCCTCCTTTCTCCAGGACACCCCCTTCCTTATCAGCAGACCCTGACCTTTGCCCCTTCACTTGTCAGTATATTAAAAGAACTCTCACTAAGATGATCCCCAGACCCCTGTATATTTACTCAATCCCCTTTCAAACCGTGCCCCGGTTCCTAGTACCATAAAACCCACTTTGAGTCTGTAACTTCAAATCCACCAGAATTCATGAAAAAACAAAGTATGACTAAAGTGACATAAGATGTAAAATTCCTTGTACAACTCAAGATTCTGGTATAAGATAACGTTTCGCTAAACCATATATAAAGGACAAGCAGACAAACACTTGGGGTTGAGAGGATTATCGTGTGAGTGAACAACTCTCGACTGCTAATAAACACACTCAATTTGGCTTCTCAGAGTATGGTATCTCTCTTTCTGGCACCCAAGTGAGCTAAAGCTGGGTTAGCTAATGGGGCCGGCTTGGGCTTCCACTTCAGCACAACAAAAATCAGTGGGTGTCGAAAATTTTGATGCATTTTATAAACACTCAATAAATATAAAAAAATTCAATACTTTATTTTTTGATACTTTTTCCTGTTAAGTATTCATTATTTAATATAATAAAACTCATAAAATTAAAATTAATGATTCATTGACTGAAATATTATAAATAATAAATGAGGGTATTACATACCCATGATGATGGGTTATGCCTCACAAGACAGCCATTGATCTGAGGGGGCTCTCTTCTGAAAGTTAATTGTCATTGTTCAAGAAAGGCTTAAAATTTTACTATGTAACTTTAACAGTGGTGACTTGGTATAAAGATGAATGTGCTTCTACAATACATACATGAAATCCAAATGGAATACAATAAACAATCCATTTAACCAGAAACTTAGGCTACGAACATTATTACTTCCCTTTATAACAGCAGGCTAATTAATCATTCACTTTTCATCAGAGGGAGGAAACGTGGCCTTATTCAAAGGGGAGAAATTCTAGGTTGTACGACAGCTTTAATTAATTTAAACTTCATTTGGAACTTCAGATTAAGTGTACTTTTAAAAAGAACACCTTGAAGTTAGCTCTCACAGTCTAACAGTATGCAGGCCTGCCACTTCCCTTAGCCTAGCAAGTCCATGAACTGGTTACTTAGTCCAGAAGACATTCAGGACTTGAGTGATGCAGAAGTCTTAAATGCCCTGTAGAAACAAATGTTAAACTTTATTGCTTCCAACAATACCTTCTAAGCTACCCTAATCACTGTGCTTCCCTCTCTCTTTACGTACAGTATTTTCATCCCCTGATCCAACTCCTCAGCCAACTATCCTTGTACTGTGCACTCTTGTTCCCTAATTACACAAGTCAAGACTGATTAAGTAAGATGGATGGTTTTTATTTTTTTCTGAGTGGTGGTGGCAGGGAAGCACCCTTAGACCCTTTCAGAACAAGGCAAGAAGTAAATATAAATAGCTACATATACATAAATGAAAAGACTAAGATTATCCCAACAACTTTCATCTCTTCAAAACAATATACACAGAGAGACACATACAGCCCAGTTCTATTCAGGTATCAATTTTAAAGTCAACCCTTGTATATTCATTCTTTGTTGTGAAATGGTCATTTCTTGTAATGCTAAGACTCCTAGGGCATCACTTATTCAGCAAGTTTTCTTGTAAATTAGAAACCACCTCAGATAAACTGCAATTCCACCCATGATAACTTCAGGTTGCTAAATCTGTGGGCAGCTCCTCGTTGCACTGAATTATACGACTGCTGGGCTGGATTAGGCCTGGGCCACAGGGCAGATACAGACTGGGGCAGGGTCTCAGGACTCAAAGGGCAACATAAAACGAAAAGTAAAGACATTCAAACCCAAGCCCAATTTTCTAAATAATCTGACTCATGAGAAATAAAAACATTGTGTCAAATTAATATTAAAAATCCTAATCATTTAATCTTAATATCTACATGTAATTTGCCCCAGTCTGGTTACAAAAACTATTCCCAGACCACACTTTATGTAGCAATATCCTAAACTCTCTTTGCCTCATTTTTTTCTTCAATAAATAATAATAGTAGCAGTGGTAGTATCAGCAGCAGTATTATTGACCTCTTGGAGGTTTTATGAGGATTAAACAATAAAATATATGTAGAGAACTTTGAACAAAGGGTGCCATTAGAAGTACTCTGTAAGTACTATTATTCTTATTATTATAAGCTACTACAGATTATTTTTTAGATTCCTAAAATTTTTTCATTGCCAGTAATTTTATACCTTTTTCTGAGTCATGTTTTAAACTTTGAGATTATAACGCAAATATTTCCTCTTACATCTTTTTTGAGTAAAAATTATTAAAAAGAGTTATCTACTTAACTAACAAAGAAATGGTTTTGAGGATTCAGTGCACCAGATATTACTAGGGAGGCTGCCCGGCCCAGCCTTCCCTGTAAGAAAGGGGTCCTCCCACAGCCAAATTCTCACAGTCAGACCCTCCCTGGCCACAGTGACTGCTCACCAGGAGCAGAGATCCAGTCCTAGCTGAGTTTGTTGGACTTTTTGTCCCAGCACCTGTGCTGTGTTTGTGGCAGCACTCAAACCTGGTTCTCAAACCTGCTGTCTTGTTCCTGATTTCCCAGACTGGGGAGTTAGGATCCTCCCAGGATTCCACACAATGGCTCTCAGCATCCTTCAAATGAATGTAACCTTTTATATTGAAGTTTGCCAGAATTAATTTCCAATACTTAGGGGGCTTCCGAGGTGTAGCTGAGTTCTAGAACACACACCTTTTTGTGTTAACCTCCCTTAATTAGCATCAATTAACAGCCTACTCTTTGTGAGGCATATACGAGATCTGTGCTGTGAGGACCACGAAGATTCTGACAAGAAAAGAAGGGATGAGACTTCACATGAAGAGACAACAGCAGAAAAAGATGGTAGATAAAATGGAAGGCAATACAATTTTATTGTAGAATAAGGCACAAAAAGGCACAGAGCTGATCCTCGATAAATGTTGGCTGAATTAATATTAAATTAGATATTAGACTAGACAGACAAGTTGAAGACAAATCATATATAGCTTTGAATGCCAAACTAAGAGATTCAGGGTTCACTCGCCTCAGAACGAGGGCCACTGAGGCTTTCTGAGCAGAAAAGCTCTATACTATGACTTGTGCTTTAGAAAGAACACAACATCTCAGTCAGACTTAGGGAATGCTCAGCTTATTAGTGAGCTGACATTTCTGTGCTTTAAGTATTCCTAACTAGGGACATTTACTAACACACTTTACAAAAAGGACAGTTGTGCTTCAATGTCAAAATGGTATTTTTGTATGATTTTCCTCAGAGAATCTAAGAAATTTGTAAGTACGGTATATTGGATAATTCTGGTCTGGATCTAATGAAATGAAGGTGTCAGCAAAATTAATTTAGAATCAAGGATTCTACTACACTCATGACCTGAAGCAGACATACTATTAGGTGTGTGTAATAATTAAGAAGATGTCATTATAAGTACCTTCTTATCCTCCTCTAATGGAGACGAGCCATATTTCACTGGAGGTGTCTTATTGGACACTGTGCACAGCATAGCAGAGTGTTGTATAAGTATTCAGTAAATGTAGTATTATAAGTATTAAGTGGGTAATCTTACACACAGACCCTAATATCACTGTGTTACCCCAATTCAGAAAAGTTGTACTGTGTAGACCCCGCTTTCCAACCACAGCAATTACAAAGTATGAACTTCTATAAACACTATTCCCTAAACTAGGAACCTAGTAACTTAATCATAATAGCTGATCTGTCTATTCTCTATTTTATTCACATGGCTATTTGAAATAACACGATGTTATTTAATTCAGTGTTGTGGTGGAAAAGTCAAATGACTTAAAAGTATGTTATCCAAACTAACAAACAAAACGTTTTTTTTTTTAAGAAAAAAGAAAACTAAAAAATGCCAGCAATAAAACAGCACGTAATCAACACCAATCACAACAACGCTATACATGGAATAGGAAAACAGAAAAGATACCAGTCATAGGTCAAGTTTTTCCAAACCCCTCTTTGCAAGCAATGAACCCTAGAACCTTAACAGGCTTTCTGAAAGCTGTGAAGATCCAGGAAAGGGGTTTCTGAGGCATGACAGACTCCTGTCAGCATGTGTTCCGGCCAGGACTTGGGCGCGGCGGCATGCACAGACCCTCGCACGGCCCAGCAGGGCTGGCTTTCTCCACGGCTGTGCCCGGAAGGGTCAGGGAGCTGCGGGACAGCGAAGGGAGGAGGCCGAACCCACCCGCGCCCACGCGGCCGGCTGCCGCCCTCCCGCCCGCGCGGGTACTCACGGCTCTGGTCTCGTAGAGAACCAGCTTCTGGACCGAGCTGATGATGGGGGCGGCGGCCGTGGGCATGGCCGGAGGAAACGAAGGCCCCACGACGGGACACCAGGCCGCGGCCTACGTTGTGGCAGCTGCCGGAGCGCCCCGGGAGACCTGACGAGAGGACACCTCAGATCGCGGGCACCAGGTCCAGCTGAGAAAAAGACTGCCCGGGCACAAAAGCTGTAGACACTGGGCGGCAGCTCAGGTGTTTCCGGATTCCAGGGCCCGCCTCCAGCCAGGCCCCGCCCCGGGCGCGGAGGGGCGGAGCTGGAGGATGTACCATAGAGAGGATGTATAGAAGGTCCCGAGACGTGCGTGCTGCCGAAGAGGAAGCTAAGAGCACCATCTTTGATGAGGGCAGGAGAAAAAGTGGGCGGAGGAAGAGTTGTGTAAATTGTACCTTCTGTCGTTCATCCCGTCCCTCTGCAAAGTGGGAAGATTTGGAATAGAGCGTCTTCTTTTGAAAAGGCCTCTCCAATTTGTAGGATAGCTCCATTCCCAGATTGGTATATGTTTCCCCGCCTCTTCCTGACCTATTTCCTGGAAACCGGCTGTCTGGGGGTCATTCGCTGAGCAGCGGCGTTTTCCCTTGCTCATTGTTCTCTATTTTATCCTTATGAGAATCAACAAAACCCATGTTCTACAGTGGTTGCATGGTCTGAAGAAAAGAATTTTTTAAATTACCTAAAGGTGGGAGTCCCGGAGTTCGCCGCATTTTGTGCCCGAGTCTAACCGGGGTTCTACAATGAGACTGTGGTGTAGTGGAGGAGTACTGGCTTTGGCGTCCTAGGTTGGAAGGTTTCTTCCATTCGGTGTGTGTGAACGTAAATGGACAGCATATATACATATATAGCTCCTGTCTCGTCATCCCCTTCGACATTTGTGAAAAGGAATGTATTATAATTATGAATACAAAGTTAGATACAAAAGCAAATATTTAGTTAAGAAATCAGAGAACAGCACCACCTCCCGAGGCCCGCCCTCTGCAGCCCTTGGTTTCCCTGGCAACCGCTGAAACCATCCCGGGAGCCTCTGAAGGGGGCTGCTCTCGGGCCTGTGGGGTCCGCCAGGACCAGGACTAACTCTCTCCGCGGTCCCAGAGGGGCCTTTGTCCACTCCACGGATGCATTTCGTTGTTGTTTGGGTGGAACCCTACTTCCTTGCGGAGACTCTAGACCGGTTTCTTTTCTTGAAAAACCAAACTTCAGGAATTTCTTCGTAAAGTCTGCTTTTCAAAACCAGTTCTTTAAACTGCTGGTTTATTTCACAAATACTGAACATCTGCTACAAAACTATGAGGTTCTGCCTAAGCGGCAGTGCTAGGTTTCCCAGATGTGACCTCTCTAAACCTCAGAATCCACGACTAGAGGTTTTCTCAACTTCTGAATATGTAACAAAACTTAAAAAAAAAATTATAGCATACACACATAGCATAATGTGATATTAGAGATTACTTTGTAAATTGAAAGCTGATAACTTACAAATTTTTCTAAAAGAAATGTGTGACTGTGTATTATTAATTTTCTTTCGTAGTTTTGTTGGGAATGTTACGTCCGGAGGTGGACTGTGAGCTGCTGTCCTGCTAGAAAATATATTTCCTGGAGATCGTAAACCCAGCAACAGTAAAGAATTAAAGAAACCGAGTTTAAATTAAGAGAAGACAATTTATTTAGAGGACAATTTATTTAAAAGTGGTGAAAAAGGGGGAAAAGGAGATGATAGATAGCTACTCGACGAGTAGGGAGTATTCGAAAGCAAAATACTCGTGGACCTGTAGGGACAGGGGTCCGTAGGTAGGGAAAAGATAGAGTAAAGGCCTCCTCAGACTTTAAACATAAAAGCAACTACATTCCAACAGTTAAGGAGATAAAGGCAAAGAGACGAATTCCGGAAGGCCCCAGATAATCTGATTAACATACAGAAAGCAAACTCTCCCTTTTGACTCTTTAACTAGCCCTAAGGCGCCCACCCATAGGTTTGCCCTCTGCCAAAAGACAAAGGTCACAGAGCTGAGGGAAATCAAGGCAGAGGTGACAGACAAGCCCAAGAGCCCATCAGATTCCAAGGGCATTCTTTACTGTAGCTGGGTTTACGATCGCCAGGAATTATATTTTCTAGCAGGACAGCAGGTCACAGTCCACCACCAGACGTAACAGACCCTTTGTTGTAGCCCCTGTTTATTGAGGTTTTTCCTTGGAATCTGGTTGGCTCCTGGGCTTATCAGTTATCTCTGCCTCAATTTCTCATA
>QZML01002171.1:608220-626495 GCA_016801275.1 Hystrix brachyura
AAGAGTTTGAGGAATAGTGGTATTAGATCATCTCTGAATATCTTGTAGAATTCAGCAGTGAAACCATCAGGACTTGGACTTTTCTTTGTTGGTACGTTTTTCATTGCCTCTTCAATTTCAATGGCTGATATTGGGTTATTTAGTATTTTTATCTTTTCTTGATTCAGTTTTGGTAATTAGTTTTGGTAATTCACATGTTTCTAAGAATCTGTCCATTTCTTCAGTGTTTTCCATCTTGTTTGATTATAGGTTTTATAGGTTTCTTAAAGTTGGTGCCAGTGATCCTTTGAATTTCCATAGAGTCAGTTGTGACTTCACCCCTTTCATTTTTTATTACATGAATTTGGGTCTTTTCTTTCCCTTTTTGATAAGAGTGGCTAGGGGTTTGTCTATTTTGTTTAGTCTTTCAAAGAACCAACTCTTTGATTCGTTGATTCTTTGTATTGTTTTCTTAGTCTCAATTGCATTGATTTCATTTCTGATCTTAATAATTTTCTGTCTTGTATGAGCGTTGGTTTTGATTTGTTCTTCTTTTTCTAGACGTTTGAGGTTCAACATTAAGTTGTTTATTTGAGCTCATCCTGTCTTCCTTATGTGGGAGTTCAATGCGATAAATTTCCCCAGTAACACTGCTTTCATTGTATCCCATATGTTCTGGTATGTTATATTGGCATTATCATTAAACTGTATAAATTGCTTAATTTCTTCTTTAATTTCTTCTGTGACCCAGCTGTTGTTCAGAAGGGTGTTATTTAGTTTCCATGTGTTTATGTGGGGTTTTTTTGGTTTCCGGTGCCATTAAGTTCCAATTTCATTGCACTATGGTCCAACTGTATGGATGGGATAATTTCAATCCCCTTACATTTACTTAAGAATACTTTATGAGCAAGTATGTGGTCTATTTTGGAAAACGACCCATGTGGAGCTGAGAAGAATGTGTATTGGTGAAGCACTCTGTAGATATCTGCTAAGTTCATTTCTTCACAGATTTGATTCAGTTCCAATATTTCTTTGTTAATTTTTTTGTCTAGTTGATCTGTCTATTTGTGACAGTGGGGTATTGAAGTCTCCCATTGTAATTGTGTTAGTGTTTATTTGATCTTTCATGGTCCTTAATATTCATTTTATGTATTTAGGTGCACCAATATTTGGTGTGTAAATATTAATGATTGTTATTTCTTCTTCTTGAAGATGTAATGGCCTTGTTTGTCTCTCTTGATCAGTCTTGGTTTGAAGTTCGCTTTGTCTGAGAGTAGGATAGCTAACCCTGCTTTTTTCTGGATTCCTTTGCATGCAATGTTGTTTTCCTTCCTTTGATTTTCAGTCTATGAATTTCCTTTTGGGTTAAATGTGCCTCCTGTATGCAACATATTGATGGATCTTGTTTCTTGATCCATTCTGCTAGTCTATTTCTTTGGTGAGTTGAGACCATCTACATTGATGGTTACAACTGTTATATATTGACTCATCTTTGTCAATGATCTTTTCTGTTGTTATTTCTGTATTTCACCTGAGTTTACCTACTTGCCTTACCTGGTGGGTTCTTTTTATTAGTGTCTTTTTAATTATAGTTTCCTTTTTCCTTTTCTAGGGTGGATTTCAAAATATTTTGTAGTGGTGGTTTGTACGTCATGAATTTCTTCAGTTGTTCTTTGTCGTGGAAGTATCTTATTTGATGAATTTGAAAGATAGTTTGGCCAGGTACATTAATCTGGGTTACAGATTGTTTTCTTTTATGGCTTGAAATATTTTGCTCCATGCTTTTCTTGATTTAAGGGTTTGTGTTGAGAAGTCTGCTGTGATTCTGATGGGTTTTCCTTTGTAGGTGATTTTTTTTCCTAACAATTTTCAGTATTCTGCTCTTTTGTTGAATTTCTGAAATCTTGATTATTATGTGTCTTGGTGTAGATTTATTTTGGTCATGGGCAATTGAGGTTCTATACTCCTCACTTATCTGTATGTCAAGTTCTGTTCTCATGCTTGGGAAGTTTTCTGTCATTACTTCTGTAAATAATCTTTTTAGATCTTTTGCACTGTCCCCTGCTTTTTCATTCACTCCAATCAGTCTTATATTGTTCTTCTTTGCATCATCTTGCAGCTGCTGATTTTTCATTGTCTCTAGGTGTCGTTTTTTTCATTGTCACTAATTGCCAACCTGTCTTCTAGGTCTGAGATTCTATCTCTGCTTTAATTTAATCTACTGTGTATGCTTTCAAGGAAGTTTTTAATTTCTTAAAAATCTGTTTGGATCTGTTTCATGGGTTCCATTTCTTTACTAAGTTGGATGTTCAAGTTTTCCATCATTTTTCCAAGCTCCTCACATCATTTTTCTAAGATCCTCTGTGTTTTTACCTGTGTCTACTCTGAATTCACTAAGCAGGTCTGTCATTATGTTTTTCATCTCTTTTTTAACTTGGGTAATTATTTGTAGTCTGATGTTCTCTATAGCCTCGCCTATCTGTTTTTTAACTTCTGCTACTATAATTTCTGAGAATTTGGTGGGTGTTTTCTGATTTCCTTGATGTCCTTGCCCTCTGGATTTGTTCTTCATGGGCTGCGGGTCTAGGGTTGTTTTACTTCTGTGTCTTGTCACTTTCTTTGTATATATATAGATATACGTTTCCCCCTTCTAGTTTGTTATCCCTGCTGATTTTATATTTTGTTTGTGGAAAGTTACATTAAGACAAGTATCAAAGCTTTTCAAGGAAAAGTCTGCCCTTATAGTGTGTTCTAGGCATATGTGGGTTTTGGCCCTTGTGTCCTTCATATCTCCAGAGCTTTCCTAAGTGACATGGGTATGATTGGCTCTACTTGGTATTGGTGAAGGTCCGAAGTTCCCCATCAGGCTGTTGAGCTGTGATGGAGTTGCCAGTGGGCTGGGCGGGCCCACTCCGGTCCAAGTAAGCTGCACTCACAGGCCTGAGGCTCCCCAGTAGGCCACCATGCTGTGATGGAGGTGCCAGTGGGTTGGGCATGTGTACTCGGGTCTGGGCGAGGGAGCACTGATGGTCCAAGGCTCCCCAGCAGACTGCTGAGCTGTGATGGATTCACTGGTGGGCTGAGTGGGCCCACTGCTCTCTGGGGGAGGGTGCACTCACAGGCCTGAGGCTCCCCAACAGGCCACTGATCTGTGATGGAGCTGCCACTGTGTTGGATGGGCCCACTTGGGTCTGGGTGAGGGGGCATGCACAGGCCTGAGGCTCCCCAGGTGGATTGTTGAGCTGTGATGGAGTCGCTGGTGAAGCTAGGGTCTGCTCCAGTCCAGAGGAGGGCACACTCCCAGGCCTGAGACTCCCCAACAGGCTGCCGAGCCACAATGGAGTTGCTGGCATGTGGCCTGGGTTCACTTGGGACTGGGCAATTGGGACTCGCCTCCCCGAGTATTCCCAGCCCATTGCCTATCTGTGATGGAGTTGCTTGTGAAATGTGTGAGCTGGCTCTGGTCCAGGGAAGGGGGCCCTCACATGCCTGAGGCTCCCCAACTGGCTGCTGAGTTGCAGTGTTGGTGCTGGTGAGCTGGGCATGCCTGTTTTGGTCCAGCAGAGGGAGCAATCTCAGGCCTGAGGCTCCCCAACAGGCTATTGAGCTGCAATGGAGTTGCTGGTGAACTGGGTGGGCCAGCTCTGGTCCAGGAGAGAGTTCCCTTACAGGCCCGAGGCTCCCCAGCCAACCACTAAGTCTCAATGGAGGCACTAGTGAACTGGGCACACCTATTCTGGTCTGGGGGAGAGAGCACTCCCAGGTCTGAGGCTCCCCCACAGGCCACTGAGCTCCAATGGAATTGTTGGTGTGTTTCCTGGGCCCACTCTGGTCTGGGGGAGGGGCCCCTCACAGGCCCGAGGCTTCCCAGTCCATTGCCTAGCTGCAATGGAGTTGCTGGTGAACTAGGTGGGCTGGCTTTGGTCTGGCGGAGGTGGCCTTTACAGGCCTGAGGCTCCCCACCTGGTCACCAAGTTGCAATGGAGGCACTGGTGAACTGGGTGCTGCTCACTCTTGATGTGACCCTGTGGGTTCCATGATCCCCTCTCAAGCATGAGCTGAGTATATGAGTCCAATATTAATGGTTCCCAACTCAGTAATAAGTTCCCAACTTATTAGCCTCTCATGGTCTGAGAATAAACTGGCAGACCATCAGGAAAGGAGCAGCTACCTGGTCACTCTGCCCTATGTCTGCCAGTAAAATATCATCAGTTAATCTTCTAACCAAGAGTTCATGCTAGTAGAATATTCAGAACTCTGCTGCCTCCTGATTTTTGATGGAGATGAATAGTACTCTGTAGGCCAAGCTGCTGTTCACTATAGAAACCTGATTAAAATGCACATTGAAAATCAGTATTGTAGATAGGGACACACTCCTGAGATCACAGTCAACGTCCCTTCCCTGTATCTAGTCTATACTCAAATACTTTAGCTGTTTGCACTTATGAACTGCAATTTTTGCACTATTCTTCCATTTAGTTCTATGGGTAGAGGACTGCCAAGGAAAATCCAGATCTGTAACTTTCATTGAAAAAAGCGCAACAAATCTGTGACATCAGTTGGAGTTCTAACATGGAGTTTACATTAGTGAAATGTTCAGAACTGAGTGGCCTCCTGCTTTTCAGTGGGGCTGAATAGCACATTGTAGGCCAAACTTCTATTAACTATAATGGCCAGATAGATATACCCTCTGAAAATTAGTTTTGCAGATAGGTAGACATTCCAGTGAGCACAGAGAGACCCCATTCCCCGTATCTAGTCTAGTTCCAAACATGGAAAGCTCTAGCTGTTTGCAGTTACAAACTACACTTTATGCAATATTCTTTCTTCCCTTTCTATGGATACAAGAGTCTAAGGAAAATTTGAGTGTTCAACTTCATTTAAAGCAGCAGAACAAACCTATGATATCAGTTTGTCTTCTAACCTAGAGTTCATGGTAGTGAGACCTTTAAAACTCTGATGCCTCCTGCTTTTTAACAGAGCTGAATAGCACTTTTAGATGAAACTGCTCTTCATTATAGAACTCTGCTATACATGCACTGTGACAATCAATATTGCAGATAGCAGACCTTCCAGAGAACACAGCCACACTCCATTCCTGGTATCTAATCTATTTGCACTATTCTTCCATTTAGTTCTATGGGTAGAGGACTGCCAGGGAAAATCCAAATCTGTAACTTTCATTTAAAAAAGTGCAACAAAAAAAAATTAGTTTTGCAGATAGGCAGACATTCCAGTGAGCACAGAGAACACTGTGGTCCATGCAAACACTGTGGTCCATGCAAACACTCCATGCAAACCCTGAGAACTCTAGCTGTTTATAGTTATATACCAAACTTGATACAGTCTTTTCCCATTCTCTTCTATGGGTAGGGGAGTGCCAAGGAAAATCTGTTTCTGCAAACTTCATTTAAAAGAGGAGAAAAAAATCTGTGATAGCAGTTAGACTTCTCACCTAGATATTCTAGTGAGATATTCAGAATTCTGCTGCCTCCCGTTTTTCAACCCTAAATAGCACATTTAGGCCAAACTGCTATTCACTGTAGAGGCCTGATATTTATGTACTCTGAAAGTCTGTATTGCAGATAGGTAGACATTCCAGAGAGCACATCCACACTCCATTCCCTGTATGTAGTCTGTGATAGTTATTTAATTTTGTCAATTTGAGCAAGAAACACCCAGCTAAATTGGATCAGCATAGTTTTGGGTGTGGCTGAGGGGATTTGTGAGTATTTACTGGGTGTGAGTGACAGCAACCAATGGACTTTCTGCCTGAACGCTATAAAAGGAAACCAAAGAATGAAGACGTCCTTCTGTTTCTCAGGAGGCACTCCAGTCTTCTCCTTCACCTTGGACCTCATCTCCTGGCTTCAGGACAGTTTTTCAGACTTCTGGCACAGACTCTTAAGCTATCTGGCACCCTTCTATCACAGACCTTTCTGTCTCTTGATACGGAATAACATGTGATACTACAGTGAGCTCCAGACCTTCAGCGGGTCCTTTGGATCTCCAGTGCACAGAAAGCCCTTTTTCAGTCTTCTACAACTAACTCTTTGGATGTCCATTGTAAGCCAATCTTGTAAATTCTTATATATTTATATATCTTGCATTAAATATGTTTCTTTACTAAGCACTGATACAAATTTTGGTACCAGGAATGGCCCTAAAGAAACAGCATATAAAGATGAAATTCTTTAATGGCTTTATATATCAGCTGGTGTTGGCTCTCAGACGTGTTGACACATAAAGTTACTGTGGTCTCTCCTGATACTTTGGGGAATACTAATAGTTCCTGGTGTGAACTGTTTAAAGTAATATGCAGTGTAGATCCATTTGATTATCCTAATTCACCACTTGTGAGATGTATAGAATTTAGCGACTCCATATGTGAAGCTTTTAAATATTTTGTCAGAGTTGTGTTATGGCTTGTATATAGATGCCCCCCAAAACCTCATGCAGCCATTGGTGGGGCTCTTCAGAGGTGGCTAGATCTAGGTTATGTGATGCTGTGATTAAGGGTGTGATGCTAGGATAAAGGGTGTGTGGATTAATCCATTGACTGGTTTAGCATAGTTCTGAGTGACACCATCCAAAAGGCAGGCAGCCTGAATGGAATAGAAAAGGTACATAAAGAAGTTGCTCCTGCTGCTTGTTACTTCCTGCCTACCACACCATGGACTATTTTTCCTCTGCCATGCTACACTGCTTTGGAGCCAGCCAACTATTTACTGAAACCTCTACAAACTGTAAACTGAAGTAAACCTTTGCTTCTTTAACTTTGGGTGTTGGGTATTTTGTCTGAGCAATGAGAAAAAGTAACCAAGACAGGTTTTGGTAATGAAAGTGTAGCCATTGCTGTGACTATACCTGACAATACAGTTTAGGAACTGTTGGAATTGGCATGAGGGAAGAGTTTGGAAATGTTTAGAGATGCCAGATGAAGAAGTAGCCCTGGAATGCTTTTTTTATTTTATTTTATTTTAAACCAAGAACATGTATTGGTACATTCTACATACAATGGTCACATTCATTACATTAATTCTGTACCTATAAAATGATGTATCTTGGTTCTCCCCCCTCTCCCCCCTCCCCTCTGCACCCTCCCTATTTACAGCAGGTTCATTCATCATTTTCCATCACTGGCAAACTTGGGGCAGAAGCTGACCTTCCATTCAGGGAAATCCTACTTTTAAGGTATGGCTCATATGTCTAAACATCCAGTGCAAAATGGAATTGAATTAAACAAATGACAACAAACCCTTAGTGAATTACTTGCCTGCTATTTTAAAAAATAAAAGGAGTTGATTATTTACAAGCCAAAGCAACTTATCTAACCATATAAAGTTTCAATCTGATCATATACAGGGAAATAAAGTGACAGCCTTTTTCAAAAATTGCAAGATTTATGATAAAAAGGTATTCCACACCCTGAACACAGAATCATGCTGCCATACTTGTATATATTCCACCATACACAATGTCACCTGGGAAATTCAGCATTCCCAGACTTAGCTTTTGAATTTTGTGGACCTCATTTTAGCAAACATTTTGGTTCCCTCTTTGAGTTAAAAAAAGTACATAGGAAAATTTGGAAAATTCAGAAAGATATAAAAGGGAACACAATAGTCATTATTAATCTCCCTGTCTAGAGATAATCACTATTAAAACTTTAACATAAAATTATAGTCTTTATTCTCAACCTTTTCCTGTATTACTATCTTATGATATATAGAATTCAGCATTCTATTTTTCCAGCCTAATATTATGTTGTATGGATCTCCCCATGTACTTAAAAACCTTTGTAAAGATCATTTTAAATATTGCTACATACTTTCAAAAGTATTGGCAAGAGAAAGAAATAAAAGGAATCCTAATTAAGAAAGAAGTGAAATAGTCTGTATTTCTTGATGAAATATCTGATGTAGAGAAAACTCCAATTATTAGAACTAATAAACAAATTCACCAAAGTTTCAGAATGTACAATCAACACACAAAAGTCAGTAGTTCCTCTATATGTCAATAATGAACTATCCAAAAGGACATGAAGAAAACTGTTCCAACCACAAATAAAATTAAATCAAATACTCAGGTGTACACTTAACCAAAAGGCAGAACAAAACAAAACAAAACTTGTGTACTGAAAACTATAAAAGAGGGATGAAAGAAGTTGAAGATAGCACAAATTTAAAGATGATTTGTGTTCATGGATGGCAAGAATCAGTATTTCCATGCTACTTGAAATTATCGACAGATTGAATGCTATCTCAATCAAAATTCTAGTGTCGTTTTTCACAGAAATAGAAAAAACAATCCTTAAATTCCTAGGTGACCCCAAATAGCCAAAATAAGCTTGAACAAAGAAGAACACAGCTGAAGGCATTACAGTTACTGTTTTAAAAACATGCTATAAAGTGATTATAATCACACTATAATAACACCTTATAATAACCATAATAACAAAGTGAAGAGGCAACTCACATAATAGGAGGAAATGTTTGCAAACCACACATCTGACGGGGGTTAATAGCCATAATACATGAGGCACTCAACAGCAAGCAAACAACTTGATAACAATGTGAAAGGACCTAAATAGAAGTTACTCAATAGAAGACACACAAGTGGTCAACAAGCTCAGGAAAAAAATGTTCGACATCACTAATCATTAAGGAAATGTACATTAAAATGGCAATGAGCTATCACCTCACACCAGTTAAAAAGACCGGTGTGATATTTCCTCAAAAAAAATAGCACAACCATTTGATCCAGCAATCCTTCTGAGCATATTTCCAAAGGAATTTAATTCTATGTCAAAGAGATAGAAGCACACTCATGTTCATTGCAGCATTATTCAAAACACCCAAGACACAGAATCATAAGAGTCTATCATTGCATGAGTGGATAAAGAAAATGTGGTATATACATACAATGGAATACTATTTAGCCTTTAAAGAAGAATATTCTATCATTTGTGATAATGTGCATGAACCCGGATGACATTATGCTAAGTGAAATAAAGCCAGGCACAAAAGAAAAAACACCACATGATCTCCTTTACATGTGGAATCTAAAAAAGTCAAACTCACTGAATTAGAGACTAGAATGATGATTACCAGAGGCTGGGGTTGAGAAGAGGGAGGGAGTGGGAAGTTGTTAATCAGAAGATACAAAGTTTCAGAGATTGAGGAGGAATAAGATTTGAGATCTGTTGCACAAGAGAGTGACTGTACTCAATAAAAATGTATTGTATATTACCAAACAGCTAAAAGAGTAAACTTCAAATGCCTTAGCATAAAAAATGATAGTGAAGTGATAGATATGTTAATTAGCTTGATTTAATCATTCTATATTGAACATATATGTAAAAATATCACATTGTACACATTTAAATTTGTCAATTAAAAATAAATATTCATAAAATTTAAAATTTTCTGCATACCATAAATTTACCAAAATTTATATTTGCATTTTTCATAACAGAGCTAGTGAGGTTTTGTTTTGTTTTGGTTGTGTAGTCTATAATGCATATTGATAACTTAAATTTTAAAAACCACTAAATCTGCTCTTGGAAAGCCTTGGTATGCCCAACTATTTTGAACCTCTTTCAATAAAATGTAGTAGTTCCCTTCCCAGCCACAAATGAAAATTCCTCTATAAGAGAACCAACAGCTGAAGAATTCAAGGCATTTTGAGAAAAAAAATAGGACCAGAGATGGAAATTAAAGGCATTATAAATATTGAGAATAATATACATAACCCACTATTACATCAAGGTCATAGCCACAATGTGCAATTAATCCTAGTGAATACACTACAACTAGTTTACAATTACTAGCCTTTGACAACTTTGAAATATCATGGATTCTCCCTGAAGTCTCAATAACGTGCCTGTAAAATCACTGAATTGTCCCCTATGAGACACCCACAGAGAAACCTAGCTTTTCTTCTCAGACTGGCCCTTCAACCCAGTTGTCCTAACTCCAAGCTCTCAACTTTAGAGACCTTCATTTCCTGCCCAGGCCCCGAATGGCAGGTCATGAACAGCAACTTGAGGCCCGGTTTGCAAAGCTCAGCACTTGCTTCCCACAGACACAGACATAGACTTGGGTACCTAGGGCTTTTTGCCCTCAACTTCCTCTATTTCTTCCAAGATCTCACTATAAAAACTTTCAAATTCTGCCATAACTTTGGCTTTATTTTCTGTTTCTACTGCCAGCTCTCACGTTCTTCTAATTCTTAATTATCTCCAGAGTGACTCCCAAATGATGGAAAAACACTTCTGAAGTTGTCAAAAAGAGGTAGAGAAATGAGGTCATATATATAAGAAATGTAAGAAAAAGAGTCAGGGGTGGGTAGTGAGTTTGGAGTGAGGGTGTTCTATGTTTGCCAGCATGAAGCTTTTAAGAGAAAGTAAAATCAGTAGGAACAGGTCAATGAACTCAAGTCTCTGTTATCTTTATTGAGGTAATTTACCACAAAGTTCACTCTTAAAGTGTATGATTCAGCAGTGTTTACTATAGTCATTGTGTTGACTGATCTTGATTGTCATTTCTGATGCAATCATAATTTGCAGGCATTTGGGGGAGGTTATGGAAGTGGAGGAGCCACAGCCTAACTGAAGGGAGTGAGTCATGAGGGGATGACCTGGGGGACTATCTAGTCCCTGGCCTCTTCCTTTCTGGCTCTTTCCTACTCTCTGCTCTCTGGCTGCCGTGAGATGAGCAGCACTGCTGCACCATTCCCTTCACCACCATGTCTGTCTCACTTCAGGTCCACAGCAATAGAACCAGGAAACCACAGACTGGAGCCCTGAAACCATGAGCCAAAACGATCTTTCCTCCCATTGTTTTCTCAGGTATTTGGTCACAGTGACAAAAAGCTGACTAAGACAGATGCAGGTTTGTGCAGCCATCACCACTAATTCCAGAACATTTTCTTTGTTGTCTCCCCAAATCTCTGTACCCACTATCAATCATTTCCCATTCCTCTCCTCCAGCTTCTAACAAGCACTAACCTACATCCTGTCTCTATGGATTTGCTTATTCTGGACATTTCATATAAACGGAGTCATACAGCTTGTGGTCTTCCGTGTCCAGTTTCTGGCACTTAATGTAATGTTTTCAAGGTTCATTTATTTTGCAGCACATACACCAGAGTTTATCCCTCTTTTATGGATGAATAATACTTCACTGTAATATTTTATTGTGTAATATTTTATCAAATACTAAACAAATCTCATCATTTTTGTCTATGAATAATGGTACCATGAACATTCGTATATACATTTTTGTATGGATGTATATATTCAATTCTTTTGAGAATATACTCGGGAGTGGAATTGCTGTGTGGTATATTAAATCTCTGTGTAACTTTGGGGAACAGTCAAATTAGTTTCTAAAGGAATTGCATAATTTTACATTACTACTTGCAATGTATGATGACTCCAATTTGTTTGCATCTTCATCATCACTTGTTATTGTTCAGCTTTTCATTATAGCCATCCTATTGGATGTGATACGGTATCCCTCTGTGGCCAAGGTTTAAAGTAATGGTCAAAGACATTCCAGGATGAGTACAGGGCATATTCAATTTGCTTAACAGCACTGACGATCTCCCACTGATTCTCCTCTGGAGTTAAATTTGATCAGCTGGTGTGTCTTGCTTGGCCATTAGGTAAGACCTGCATTCTCCAGGTCTTCCTGTGCCTTACAACTTTGTATTATATGTTTGGCTTCTGTGGGCATATATTTGTGCTCCTAACCACATTTTCTATTTGTCTATCTGGATATCTTTGTTCTATAATTATTAAGGACAATAATGTAGCTTAGATAGATAGATAGCTTAGCTATATCTTAGAATGGTTTTGAAATATTGAATTTGGGGGATCAAGCTTTCTGAAATGCAAAATTTAAATTAAGTAATATTCTACATTCATTGATTATTCTCTTGAATTGGGACCTTAACCTTACTTCTGCAATTGGAACAAGTTTTGTCACTTCATTTTTAGGGTCATCAAAGTCCCCTGACCAAAAATCAACAGTATCACAACTAGCAAACACATCCCATCTTCCCTAGTTGGGGAAACACAAATTTGTGTTTAGAAAACACAAATTTCTTTTAGAAAACACAAATTTGCTTAAGGACTCCGGGATTTGACCAGTCCTGTGAAATGATAAGAAAAACCTGGGATGCTGAGGTAGGAGGATTGCAAGTTTGAGCCCAACCTTGGTAACTTAGTGATTTAGCAAGATTCTGTGTCAAAAAAAAAAAAAAACAAAAAAAAAAAAAGGGTTCAGACCTTGCCGGCGCGCAGGCTCACTTTGCAGGCTTTGTCCTGGTGCCGGGGCCTCTCACCTGGTTGAAAAGTCCCGCGGTTACCAAGAGCCCTGGAATGCTTTAAGTTGTACTTCATGGTAAATTCTGTTCAGAACTCAGAAGACCAGAATGCTGACAGAAATGATGCTGGTAAAGCCCAGACTCTGGATGTTTCTGCCGGGAAGGACTGCATTGTGTGTTAGATTCCAGGTGATGTGTGTTATGCCTTGACAAAAAGTTTGTCTGCATTGTGCTCATGTTCAGAGACTTTGTCTGAAACTAAGTGCGATAGTCTAATTAATCTTCCAGAAGAAATTTGAAGACAGTCTAATGTTGAAGCAGTGGCAGTGGCATGACTACTGTTGGGGGCCTTTAGCCAGATCTATGAACAAAGAGCCCAGCAGAATGACTTAAAACATTTTTGTTTTGGCCAGATAGGAAGCTATAGTAAAGCTGTAGACTGCAAAGACAGAGCAGAAGAGAACTTGGCTTATGAGAAGGAACAGGGATAATGGAAATCATGGATTGAGGATATCATGAGAATTAGCATGTCTCCAGGCTTTGCAGCCTCAAAATTGCAGTGATGAAAGACTGCTTTGAGAAGAAAGCCCCAGATCCAACCTTCCAGAATGATGGCATCCTGGGGAATTTATTCACGATTAGGTTCATAGTGCTTTGCAATCCAGGCACTTGACCCTTACAGCCAAGAGAGGAGGAAGCCCCAGGAAGTTTGAGATGTCAGGATGTAGATCATCTGAGGAAAGCTACAAGGAGTGAACAAAGCCAGCCCGAGAGAGAAGCTGCAAGAGCTGCAACCACATGCAGTGCCACAGACGTTGAGCCACCCAAGCCCTTTGGAGCTTACATCTTGCCGAAGACTGCTTCAGATGCTGGGCATGAAACTACAGGACTTAATGTTTGCCTTGTTGGACTTTGGGCTTGCTTTGGTCCTATTCCTTTGTATCCCCTATTCATACCATTTGGAATTGAAAAGTTTATTTTGTGCCATTGTATGATGGAAGTGTTTAACATTGTTTTTGTTTGTACAAGGCTCACGGGTAAGAGTTTGGATTAAATCACAGATGAGACTTTGGGCTTGGAATTTTCAGCAATGCTGAAACTGTTAGGAATTTGGCATTTCTTACAGATGGAATAAATGTCTTTTGCATAAAGGGATGCACATGAGTATGTTGCAGGCCAAGGGTGGGATGTTGTGTCTCGTGTGTAGATTTACCCTCAAAGCCTCATGTGGCCATAGGTGGGACTTTTTGGAGGCGGCTGGATCTGGAGCATGTCATACTACATTTAAAGGTGTGATGCTTGAAATAAGGATGTGTGGATTAGTGCAGTAACTGGTTTAGCAGTTCAGAGTGACACCATACAAAAGGTGGGTAGACTGGAATACAAAGGGACATAAAGAAGCTGTCTCTGCTGCTGCTTCTGTGGGTCGTTGTTTCCTGCCTACTACATCATGAACTGTTTTCCTTCTGTGATGCCCGTCATAAAGTGCAGTTTATAACTGCAAGCAGCTAGAGCTCTTAGTGTTTGGGTGTAAACTAAACACAGGGAGGGGAGTCTGACTGTACTCTTTGGAATGTCTGCCGATTAGTAATACTGATTTTTAGAGTGCACATGTATCAGGCCTCTATAGTGTGTAGCACTTTGGGCTACAATGTGCTATGCAACCTTGTTGAAAAGCAGGAGGAAGCAGACCTCTGGATGTCTCACTTTCATGAACTGTAGGTTAGAAGCCTAATTGATACCACAGATTTTTTAATGCTGTTTAAGTGAAGCTTGCAGACTGGATTATTCCTTGATGCACCACTCTTAACAGAGCTGAATGGAAGAATATACCTAATGTGAAGTTTGTAACTGCAAACAGCTAGAGCTCTCAGTGTTTGATATAAACTTGACATAGGGAAGGGAGTTTGGTTGTACTCTCTGGAATGTCTTCCTATCTGCTGTACTGATTTTCAGAGTGCATATATATCAACCATCTATAGTGACTCACACTTTGGTCTAGCAAGTGCTACGCAGCTCTGTTGAAAAGCAGGAGGAAACAGCGTTCTGAATGTCTCATTAGCGTGAAATGTAGGTTAGAATTCTAAATGCTTTGATAGATTTGTTCTTCTGTTTTAGTTGAAGTTTTCAGACTGGGATCTTCCTTCTACCACTACACTCTAGAGAATGGAAGAATATTGCATAAGTGCAATTTGTTACTGCAAATGGCTAGAGGTCTCAGTGTTTTGCTATAAACTAATTATCGGGAATGGAGTCTGTCTCTACTCTTTGGAATCTCTGCCTAATGGCAGTACTGATTTTCAGTATATATATATTCATTAAGGAGGATATATATATAAAAATATATATAAGGAGGAAATATATATATATATATGTTATGTACATATCCAAATTCCCTGTGATGATGTGATCAATATGTATGGCAAATATGTACTAAAAAAGCATAAATTAAAAAAACAAAACAAAACAGTAGAGTGCCCACTGAGTGCATATAAATCAGGCTTCTATAGTGAATAGTACTTTGGCATAGACAATAGTACTTTTGCAGAGAGGAGGAAATATATATAATATATATAATATGTATTTATAATATATATTATATAAATATATATTATATATAATATATATATTTCCTCCTTAATGAATAGCACTTTGGTCTAGAGCATGCAATGCATCTCTGTTGAAAAGCAGGAGGCAGTAGGCATCTGAATGTCTCTGTAGCATGAACTCTAATTTGGAAATCTACCTGATATCACATATTTGTTCTGCTGTTTTAAATGAAGTTTGCAGACAGAGATATTCCTTGGACAATATTCCCAATAGAAATGCATGAAAGAATATGATATAAAGTCCAATATGTAACCGAAAATACCTAGAACTCTCACTTTTTGGGTGTAAACTAGATACAGGAAAGGGAATCTGGTGGTACTTTGTAATGCTTATCTATCAGGTATACTGATTCTCAGAGTGCATATAAATCAGGCTTCTATAGTGAATAGTACTTTGGCATAGATTATGGTATGCAGGTCTGTTGAAAAGCAAGTGACTGCAGAGTTCTGAATGTCTCACTAGGGTGAACTCCAGGTTAGGAGTCTTATTGATATCCCAGATTTGTTCTACTGTTTTAGTATATGTGCTGCTGAAGTGGGCACTCTACTTTTTTTTCTTTTAACTTTATGCTTTTTTAGTACATATTTGCCATACATATTGATCACGTCATCACAGGGAATTTGGATACGTACATAATATATCTTATTTTTTAAGTTTCTGTTCTGCTCCCCTCCTTTCATCTCTTCATTCCCTCCCCATTTACAAAAGCTTTGTTCCCATTTTTCCTTCCATTCACTATTCTTCCTTTTTTCTTCCTTCACTTCTCTCTTGCAACAGTATCATACCACACTGCAATACCAGCGTGTTTATAGCAGCACAAATTGCAATAGTTAAATCACAGAAACAGCACAGATGCCTATCAAAAGAAGAATGGGTACAGAAAATGTGCTGTTAATATACAATCGAGTACTACTCTGCCATATAGAAGGATAAGCTTGAGTCATTTGTTGGCATATGAGTGCACCCTCTCTTATTCCCCTTCCCAATTGAATACATTCTTCCTACTTCTTAATAGCTATCCTCTACTATGCTCCTTATTTTACCTTTGGGCTTCTCACACAAAAGAAATAATATGATATTTAAATTGCATGTCAGATTTATTTCACTTAAGATTATGGTCTCGATTGTGCTGCTATAAACATGCTGGTTTTGCACTGCGGTATGATACTTTTAACTGTTCCAGGAGGATACCTAGAAGGAGAAGAAGTGGCACAAATGGAACCTCTAGGTTTAGTTTTTTGAGGAATCTCCATATTGATTTCCACAGTAGTTGTACCATTTTGCATTCCCACCATCAATGGAAAAAGCTTCCTTTTCCCCCACAGCCTGATGAGAATGTTACTGGTTAATTTCCTGATGGTAGCCATTATTTCTGGAGTGAGATGGAATCTCACTGTTGTTTTAATTTTCTTCTCTCAACTGAGCAGTGATTTTGAGCATTTTTTCACATATTTATTTGCTGTTTTTATTTCTTCATGTCAGAAATGTCCATTTCAGATACCCATTTTTGGATTGGGTGTTTAAATTTGGGGGGGGGGGGGGGGTTTATTTTTGTTTTTTTTTTTTTTTGAGATTTTTATATATTCTAGATATTAGGCAGATGTTAGTCTTTTGTTTGAGGAGTAGCTTGTAAAATCTTTCCTAGTCTGTGACTTATCTCTTCTCTCTGTTGGCTTTTTTTTTTTTTTGAGACAGGGTCTCACTTTCCAGTTCAGTCTGGACTTGAACTCGCCGTGGAGCCCAGGCTGCCCTCAAACATGCAGTGATCCTTCTGCCTCAGCCTCCTGAGTGCTAGCATTACAGGCATGTGCCATTATGCTCAGCTTTGTGTTTTCTTTGCTGTGCAAAGCTTTTTAATTTGATGTGATCTAAGTTGTTGATTCTTTGTAATAGTTCTTGTGTGACTGGGGTTTTGTTCATAAAGTTTTTGCCTACATCTGTGTCTTCTAGAATGTTACTTATTCCATCTTCCTGCAGATTAAGTGTTTCTGTTTTAATATTTAGATCTTTGATCCATTTCAATTTTAGTTTAGCACATGGTTAAAGATAGGAATCTAGGTTTAATTTTTGGCATGTGGAAAACCAGTTTTCCAGCACCATTTATTAAAGAGACTATCTTTTTTCCAGTGAAGGTGTTTGGCCCCTTTGTCAAAGATGATGTAACTGAGTGTGCTTGGAGTTGTTTCTGCATCTTCAATTCTGTTCCATTGACCCTCTGATTTTTTTTCCCCCAATACCATGCATTTTTATCAGGAGAGCATTATAGTATAATTCCAAAGCAGGAATTTTGATGCCTCCTATCTTGTCCTTGTGACTCAGAATTGCTCTTGCTATTGTGGTTCTCTTCTGGTTCCAAATGAGTTTTAGAATTGTTTTATGTAATTTGGTGAGGTATGCTATTAATATTTTGATTGTGAATGCATTAAATCTGTGTATCAGTTTTGGCAATATGGCCATTTTCACTACACTCATTCTTCCTACCCAGGAACAGGGGGTATCTTTCCATTTTCAGACATTTTCTTCCATCTCCCTTTCCAGATTCCTATAGTTGGCAATGTGTAGGTCTTTCTCTTCCTTTGTTAGATTGATTCCTAAATATTTTGTTTTTCTTGACACTATTGTGAAAGGTGGTTTCCCTAATTTCTTTCTCAGTGAGTTTGTTATTTGTGTACAGGGATACTGTTGAATTTTGAGTGTTGATTTGTATCCAGCTGTGCTGCTGAATTCAGTTATTAATTCTAGGAGTCTTTTGGTGGAGTTTTTGGGATCATCTATGTAGAGTATCATGTCATCTGCAAATAATAGAATTTAACTTGTGCCTTTCCTGTCTATGTCTGCGATCCATATTCCTTTTATATCTTTCTCTTGTCTAATTGCTCTGGTTAATATTTCCAGACCTGTATCGAACAGGCATGGTGATAGTGGGCATGCGTGTCTTGTTCTTGATTTTAGAGTGAAAGCTGTCTGTTTTCATTCAATAAGATGTTGGCTGTAGGTTTGTCTTAGATTTCTTTTATTTTAAATTTATTTTTATTTATTTACCAAGAACATGTATTAGTACATTGTAAATATATATAATTAACACATTCATTGTAGCTGTACAATTTGTACCTGTACATGATATATCTTGGTTTCCCCCTTCTGCACCCCTCCTTTGCACCCCCCTCCCCTCCTTGTTTACAATGGCTTTATTTACATTTTCCATTCTTAGCTCTTTTTCTTTTCTTTTCTTTTTCCTTTCCTCCTCCTCCTCCTCCTTCTGTCTCTCTATTTCTATTCTCATTTGGATATTATCTTCTTTTTCATTAATTCTATTATACCTTTTTGTCCTTATTTACACTTATGGTTTCTCA
>QZML01002171.1:637938-649684 GCA_016801275.1 Hystrix brachyura
AAAGCAGAAAGGCAACAGGGGAAAAAGAGGGGAAAGGGAAAATATGGAAAATGATGAATGAATCTGCTGTAAATATGGAGGGAGGGAGCAGAGGGGAGGGGCAGGGGAGAGGGGGGAGAACCAAGATGCATCATGTATAGGTACAAAATTAATGTAATGAATGTGACCATTGTATGTAGAATGTACCAATACATGTTCTTGGTTTAAAATAAAAAAAAAAAGAAAGAAAGAAAATATTCAAACCGGTAAAGAACTAGGGAGGGAGGATGGGGAAAGTAGGGAAGGGACAAAGAAAAAAACAGAAAAATGTTAAAATGTAAATAAAGCTGTTTTAAATAATGAGGAAAAGAGGAGTTGAAAGGAGGGGTGGTGAAGGAGGGAAAAATCAAGATATATCATGTACAGGTACAAATTAACTATGGTGAATGTGATCATCATGTATACCTATAATGCACCAATAAATCATCTTAGGGCTAGGGTTAGAAAAAAAAAGAAAGAAAAAAACAGACTTTAGCTCTACTCACTGGAAAATCCACCTCTGCACTAGGGGTTTTCAGAGTACACATTTCTCATGCATCTGTGATGAATAGCAGATTGGGTTTGAATGTGTTAGGCAATTTATGAAAACCAAGGCCCTGCAGAGCTCTGAGCATGTTGGTTTAAAACAGTTCCAAGTAAGAAGTGAAAAGGTATTCCAGTTAGGTTCCACTGCCTTCCTTGAGGTTTTGACACTCATATTTTCCCCTAGGCTTCCCATGTCCATTCAAATGAATGGCGGAATATGAAAGAAACTGCTGTTTGTAACTGCAAGCAGCAAGAGCTGTGAGAGTGTACAGAGAAAGTGCACACAAGAAACAAAGTTTAAATCTGCTTACTGGAAGTTCTAGTTCTCTACAATAGAGGTTTGCAGAGTACACATTTCTTAGGCCTGTGTGGTGAGTAGCAGTTTGAGGTAGAATGTGTTAGGCCCTACTTTGAAAAGAAAGGGCCTGCAGAGCTGTGAGAGTGTTGGTAAATAAGAATTCCAATTAAAAGGCAAAAAGCTATGCCACTTATGATTTGCAGCCTATCATGATGTTTAGACATTCTTCACGTTTTCCTAGGCCTCAACTGCATATTGAAGGGAAAGAGAAAGTATGAAAGAAACTGCTGCTTGTTACTGCAAGCAGCCAGAATCGTGAGAGTGTACAGGCAAAGTGCATAGAAAAAAAGATTTTAGCTGTACTCATGGAATATTTACCTCTTTGCAATAAGGATTATTAGAGTACACATATTGAAGGGCTTTGTTGTGAATAGATGTTTGGGGAAGAAAGAGTTAGGAACTTCTTTCAAAAGCAAAAACCAGCAGATCTCTGAGTGTGTTAGTAAGTAGAGTTCCAAGAAAGTTGTGAAAAGAGATGCCAGTTAGGTTCTGCTGCCTTCTCTGATGTTTTGACATTCACATCTTTCTGTAGGCCTGGATTGCTCATTGAAGAAAATGGTAGAGTATGAAAGAAACTGCTGGTTGCTATTGTAAGCAGTCAGAGCTGGAAGAGTGTAGAAATCAAGTGCTCACAAGAAACAGATGTTAGCTCTACTCACTGGAAGATCTACCTCTATTCATTAGGGTTTATCAGAGTATAAATTTCTCAGGCCTCTGTGGTGAATAGAAGTTTTGGGCAGAACGTGTTAGGCATTTCTTTGAAAAGAAAGGCCCTGCAGGATTGTGTGTTGGTAAAGAGAGTTACAAGAAAGTGAAAAGCTATTCCAGTTAGGTTCTATTGCCTTCCCTGAGGCTTTGACACTCACATTGTTCCCTTGGGCTCAAATGCCTATTCAAGTGAATGGCAGAATATGAAAGAAATTGCTGTTTGTTACTGCAAGCAGCCAGAGCTGGGAAAGGGTACAGATCAAGTTTCCCAGATGAAACAGGTTTTAGCTCTACTCACCGGAAGGTCTACTTCTCTAGAGTCAGAATTTTGAGAGTACAAATTCCTCAGGCCTCTGTGGTGAATGGCATTTTGGGGTAAAATGTGTTAGACAGTTTTTTGAAAAGTACGTGCTTGCTGAGCCGTGAGTATGTTGGTAATTAGAGTTCCACAAAATTAGTGAAAAGGTGTGCCATGTAGGTTCTGCTGCCTTCCCTGAGGTTTTGGCACTTACATGTTTCCCCAGGACTCATCTGCCCATTGAAGTGATTGGCAAAGTATGAAAGAAACCTCCCTTTGTTACTGCAAGCAGGCAGAACTGGAAGATTGTACAGATCAAGTGCCAATAAGAAACAGAGTTTACTGAGCTCTACTCACTGGAAGATCTACCTGTTTGCGATAGGGATTTTCAGAGAACCAATTTCTCAGGCCTCTGTGGTGAGCAGCAATTTGCGGTAGAATGTGTTAGGTACTTATTTGAAAAGCAAGACCCAAACCATTAATGAGCATCTCAAAGGAATAAACAGTTCTAAGATGAAGAAGTACAAATCACAAATAAATATATGAAAAAGTGTTCAACATCACTGGTTTTTTGAGAGATTCAAATCAAAACAACACTAAGATTTCACTGTACTAAGATTTCACTGCACAGAAAAAATGTCTTTTATGAAGAATTCAACCAGTAACAATTGCTGGTAGGGCTGTAGGGGAAAAGGAACATTCCTCCACTCTTAGTGTGAGTGGCCCAACCATTGTGGAAATCAGTGTGCAGATTCCTAAAAAACTACAAGTGGAGGTTCCATTTGACCTAGTGGTTCCTCTTCTTGGTATCTTCACAGAATTAAAAGCATTCCACCACAGAGCTATACACATAACCATGTTTATAGCAACAAAATTTGTAATAGCTAAATCTTGGAAATCAAATGCAGAATAACTGATGAAGATAAAGAAGATTGTTTTTAATAGAATGGAATACTAAACTGTCATAAAAAAACTTGAAACATTTACAGGTAAATGGATGCACCTTGAGAACATATTTAGTGAAATAAATCAGACACTCATAAGTACATATTGAATTATTTATCTGGTATGAGAAACTATAATTTTAAATAAGGACAAAAATGACTTAATAGATACTGTGAAAAAGAAAGAAAATATTCAAATGGGAGTAGAACTAGGGAGTGAGGAGGGCAAAAGGAAGGAAGACAAAAAGAATAGGAAAAAAGAGGAAAGAATGTAAAAGTGTCAATAAAGCTGCTGAAAAAAGGAGGGGGAGAGAAGTTGAAGGATAGGTGGTGAAGGGCAAAAACAAGATATACAATGGAAAGGTAGAAATTAACTATGATTAATGTGACCATTATGTATAGATCAAATTTATCAATAAATTTACTTGGTTCAAAAAATTAAAAAAAAAAAAGATAAGGAAGAGCCTGTAGAGCTGTGAGTGTGTTGGTAAGGAGAGTTCCAAGTAGATGGTGAAAAATTCGTCAGTTACATTCTTCAGCCTTCCCTGAGGTTTTGACACAAACATCTTTTCCAAGGCTCCATTGGCCAATTAAAGTGAATAGTAGAGTATGAAAGAAACTGTTGTTTGTTACTCTAAGAAGCCATAGTGGGGAAAGTGTACAGATCAAGTGCCCAGAATAAAGAGTTTAGCTGTACTAATAGGAAGATGTGCCTCTGTGCAATAGGAATTTGGAGTATGCATTTCTCAGTGCTCTGTTGTGAATAGCAGTTTGGAGGATAATATGGTAGACACTTTTTTGAAAAGCAAAGGCCTGTAGAGCTGTGAGTGTGTTGGTAAACAGAGTTGCAGTGAGAAGAAAAAAGCTATGCCAGTGAGGTTCAGCTGTCTTCCCTGATGTTTTGACACTCACATATTTCCCTGGGCCCATCTTACCATTCAAGTGAATGGCAGAGAATGAAAAAACTGTTGGTTGTTAGTGTAAGCAGCCAGAGCTGGGAGAGTGTACAAGGAAAGTACCCACAAGAAACAGTTAGCCTTACTCACTGGAAGATCTACATCTGTGCGATAGGGGTTGAATACTCATTCCTCAGGTCTGTGAATTGGTTAGAAATTTAGGGTAGAATGTGTTAGGGATTACTTTGAAAAATAAGGGCCTTCTGAGTTGTGAGTGTGTCAGTAATATGAGTTTTATATAAAAAATGAAAAGCATTCCAGTTAGGTTCTGCTGCCTTCCCTGAGGTTTCAACACACATGTATTTCTCTAGGAATAAAATGCCCATTCAAATGAAAGATCATAAACATAATTGTGTTTGGTACTCCAAGAAGCCACAGATGGGAAACTGTACATAAAAAGCTTCCACAAGAAACAGAGTTTAGCACTACCAACCAGAAAATTTAGGTCTCTTCCATAGGGATTTTCAGGGTACACATTTCTCAGGCCCCTGTGGTGAATAACAGTTTGGGGTAGAATGCCTTAGGTAGTTCTGTAAAAAAAAAAGGGCTACAAAGCTATGAAGGTATTTGTAGAGTTCCAGGTAAGAAGTGAAAAGCTATTCCAGTTAGATTCTTCCTTCCTGAGTGTTCTACAGTCACATATTTCCCTAAGGCTAAACTGCCCATTAAAGTGATTGGTCAAGTATAAAAGAAATTGTCTGTTACTGCAAGCAGCCTGAGATGGGAGAGTGTACATATGCAGGGCCCACAGGAAATGGAGTTAAGTCTTACCCACTGGAAATACTCCCTCTATGAAGTAGAGATTTTCATGTAACACATTTCTCAGGCCTCTGAATTGTATAGCAGTTTGGGGTAAAAGGTGTTAGGCAGTTCTTTGAAAATGAAGGACCCACAGTTAGGTTCTGCTGCCTTCCCTGAGGTCTTGACCCTCACATGTTTCCCTTGGCTTCAACTGCCATTCAAGGGAATGGCAGTGCCTATAGGAAAGTGATCTTTGTTACTGCAATCACCAAGAGGGTGTATAGGGAAAATGCCCTTAAGAAACAGATTTTGCCCTATTCACTAGAAGCCTTACCTCTCTGCAATAGGAATTTTCAGAGTACCCAATACTCAGGCCTCAGGAGTGGATATTAATTTAGGGTAGAATATTTTAGGCACTTCTATGAAAAGCAAGGGCCTGCCTTGCTGTGAGTGCATTGGCATGGAGAGTTACAAATAAGAGGTGAAAATCTATGCTGATTAGGTTCTGCTGCCTTCCTTGAGGTTTTGACACTGGCATATTTCCCTTGGCCTTAACTGCCCATTCAGTTGAATGGCAGTGTGTGAAAGAAAGTGCTGTTTGTTACTGAAAGCAGCCAGAGCTGGGAGAGTGTACAGATCAAGTGCCCAGAAGAAACTGAGTTTAGCTTTACTCACTATAATATCTAAGTCTCTGCAATAGGAATATTCAGAGTACACATTTCTCAGGTCATTGTGGTGAATAGCAGTTTGGGGCACAACGCATTAAGCACTTTTCGAAAATCAAGGGCCTCCTGAGCTGTGCGTGTGTTGGTAAAGAGAGTTTCAAGAAAGAATTGAAAAGCTATGCCAATTAGGTTCTGCAACCTTCCCTGAGATTTTAACACTCAGATGTTTCTCTAGGCATCAACTGCACATTCAAGTGAATGGCAGAGCAGGAAACAAACTGCTGTAAGTGCCCAAAGGGTACAGACTTTAGCTGTACTCACTAGAAGATCTCCCTCTCTGCAATAACTACATTCAGAGCACAATGTTCACAGGCCTCTGTGGTGAATAGCAGTTTGAGGTGTAAGTCCTTAGGCACTTCTTTGAAAAGTAAGGGTGCAAAGAGCTGTGACTGTGTTGGTAAGGAGAGGTCCAAATAAGAAGTGAAAAGCTATGGCAGATAGATCCTGCTTCCTTTTGTGTGGTTTTTAGAGGCACATTTTTCTCTAAGCCTCCAATGCCCATTCAAGTGAATGACAGTATATGAGAGAAGCTGCTGTTTGTTGCTGCTAACAGCCAGAGGTGGGAGACAGTATGGAGATCATCCCAAAAATAGAGTTTAAAACCACTTACTGGACATTCTAACTCTGCAATTAGGATTTTCAGACAACATTTCTCTCAGTCCTCTGGGGTGAATAGAAGTTTTGGGTAGACTGCCTTAGGCACTCCTTTGAAAAAGATGCCTGCAGAGCTGTGAGTGTGTTGCTAAGGAGAGTGCCAAGTAAGAACTGGAAAGCTATGCTACTTAAGTTCTGCTGCTTTCCTGGCGGAGTTGACAGGCACCATTTTTTCCTATGGCTCCACTGCCCAATCAAGTGAATGTCAGTGTATGATGGAAACTGATTGTATTAGTCAGTATTCTCTAGAGAAATAGATACAATGGTAGATATATGAATATTTGAGAGCTTACAATTTGGCTTCTTTGGGCTTCTTACAAGTCAGGTGTGGAAGTGTGCAGAGGGTCCGTCCGTGCAGAGGGTCCAGTCTGGGCACTGGAGCTCTGAAGGACCCAGCCAAAGGTCTGGAGCTCTGAAGGGTCTAGCTGAATATCTGGAAGGTTCCAAGAATCCAGGCAAAGGTCTGGAGGCCTGAAGGATCCAGGCAAAGGTCTGGAGCTCTGAAGGGTCCAGGTGAAGATCTGGAGCTCCCCAAGAATCCAGGCAAAGGTCTGGACTTCTGAAGGATCCAGCCAAAAGTCCGGAGGTCCAAAGGATCCAGGTGAAGGTCTGGAGCTCTATATCCAAAGAAACAGGCCAGGCTATATCCCTCTTCATTTCCCCTTTATACCATCTAGAGAATGGGGCACCCCAGGGTGGACCTTCTACACCCTAGGGTGTAGAATTGCTAAACCAATTTAGTTAAGTTTCTCTTACAAGTTGACACAATCAATCAACCATTACACTGCTGTTTCTTACTGTAAGCAGGACGAGATGGGAGAGTGTATGGCTAAACTTCCAAGAAAGAATAGAATTTATACCAACTCACTGGACATTCTAACTCTCTGCAGTTAGGATTTTCAGTGTACAACTCTTTCAGGCCTCTGTGGTGAATAGTAGTTTGGGGTACAGTGCCTTAGGCACTTCTTTGATAAGCAAGGGCCTGCAGAGATGTGAGTGTGTTGGTAAAGACAGTTTCAAATAAAAAGTGAAAAGCTTTGCTAAATAGGTCCTCCTGCCTTCCCTGCAGTTTTGACAGGGACCTTTTTTGCTAGGACTACAATGCCTATTCAGGTGATTGGCAGAGTATGAAAGAAACTGCTGTTTCCTACTGCCAGCAGGCAGATCTGGGAGTGTGTAAGGGGAACATGCCCAAAATAACAGACTTTATACACACTATTGGATGTTCTACATCTCTGCAATAAGGATTTTCAGAGTATAACATTCTTAGGCATCTGTAGTGGATAATCAGTTTGTTGTATAATGTCTTAGGCACTTCTTTGAAAAGCAAGGGCTTGCAGAGCTGTGAGTGTGTTGTTAAGGAGTATTCCAAGTCAGAAGTGAAAAGCTATGCCAGTTACAATCTGCTTCATTACCTGCAGTTTTGACAGGGAGGTTTTTCCCTAGGCCTCTCATGCTTTGTCAAGTGAATGGGAGTGCATTAAACTGCTGCTTCTTACTGCAAGCATCCAGGGCAGGGAGAGGGTATGGTGGATGTGCCCAGAATGAACAGTGTTTATACCTACTCACTGGAAGTTCTACCTCTCAGCAGTAAGGACTTTAAGAATACACTTCTCTCAGACCTCTGTGGTGAATAGCAATTTGGGGTAGAATTCCGTAGGCACTTCTTTGAAGAGCGAGAATGTGCAGAGCTGAGAGTGTGTTGGTAAGGAGAATTCCAAATAAGAAGTGAAAAGCTATGTCCATTAGCTTCTGCTGCCTTACCTGCAATTTTGACAGGCAGATTTTTCCCTAGGCCTACAATGTCCATTCAAGTTAATGGCAGTGTATGAAAGAATGAGCTGTTTTTTTTTTTTTTAACTGCAAGCAGCCAAAGCTGTGAGAGTGTACATGGAACGTGCCTAGAACAAGCAGAGTTTATACTCACTTAGTGGAAATTCTAACTCTCTGCTATAAGAATTTTCAGAGTATAACACTCCCAGGCCTCTATGGAGAACAGCAGTTTGTGATATAATTCCTTAGGCACTTCTTTGAAATACAAGGGCCTGCAAAGCTGTGAGTGTATTAATAAGGACAGTTCCAAGTAAGAAGTGAAAAGCTATGACACTTAGGCTATGCTCCCTTCCCTGCCGTTTTGATAGGCACATCTTTTTTCCCATAGGCCTCCATGCCCAAAGAAGTGAATGTTAGGGTGTGAAGGAAAATGTTCCTTACTGCAAGCAGCCAGAGAAGGGAGAGTGCACAGGGAATGTGCTGAGAACAAGCAGAGTGCATAATCACTCACTAAAACTTGTAGCACTCTGCAATAAGTACTTTCAGAGTACACCTCTCTCAGGCCTCTGTGGTGAATGGCAGTTTGGGGTATACTACCCTGACACTTCTTCAAAAAGCAAGGGCCTGCAGAGCTGTGAGCGTGTTGGTAAGGAGAGTTCCAAGGAAGAAGTGCAAAAATATGTCAGCTTCTGCTGTCCTCTGTGTTTTATTTACAAGCACATTTCCTCCCAGGCCTTCAAGATCTGTTCAAATGAATGGAAGTATATGAAAGAAAGTACTGTTTCTTACTGCAGTCAGACAGAGCAAGGAGAGGGGAGGGGGCGGATGCTGAGGACAAACAGAGTGTATACTCACTGGAAGAGCTACCTATCTGCAATAAGGAGTTTTGGAGTACATATCTCTCACATTTCTGTGGTGAGTGGCAGTTTGGGGTAACTTGCCCTAGGTACTTCGAAAAGCAAGGGCCTGTAGAGCTGCAAGTGTGTTGGTAAGGAAAGTGCCAAGTACAAAGTGCAAAGCTATGCCAGTTAGCTTCTGCTGCCCTCTTTGCTGTTTTCATGGGCACATATTTCCCTAGGCCTCAGGGCCTCTTCAAATGAATGTCAGTGTATGAAAGAAAAAGCTATTTCTTGCTTCAATCAGCCAGAACATGGAGGGGGAAGTGGGAATGTACCAAGAACAAACAGAATGTATACTCCCTCACTGGAAGTTGTAACTCTCTGCAATAAAGATTTTCAGAGTACATCTCTCTCAGGACTCTGTGGTGAAAGGCAGTTTGGTATAGACTGCCCTAAGCACTTCCTTGAAAAGAAAGGGCCTGCAGAACTGAGTGTGTTGATAAGGAGCTGTACAAGTAAGAAGTACAATGATGTGCCGTTGAGTTTCTGTTGCCCTCTCTGCTGTTTTGACAGTCACATTTTCCCCTAGGTCTCCAAGGCTCTTTCAAGTGAATGGCATTACATGAATAAAAGAGCTGTTTCTTACTGCAAGCAGCCAGAGTAGCAAGAGTTCAGGGGGAAGGTGCCAAGAACAAACAGAGTGTATACTGACTCACAGGAAGTGCTACATCTCTGCAGTAAAGATTTTTGGAGTACAACTCTCTCAGGCCTCTGTGGTGAAAGGCAGTTTGGTGTAGACTTACCTTGGCACTTCTTTGAAAAGCAAGGGTGTGCAGAGCTGTGAGTGTGCTGCTTAGGATAGTTCCAAGTAAGAAGAACAAAGCTAAGCCAGTTAGTTTCTGCTGCTCTCCCTACCATTTTGCAGGCACATCCCCCCCCCCTTAGGACTCCAACGCCCATTCAAGTCAACGGAAGTATATGAAAGAAACTGCCATTTCTTACTGCAAGCAATTGGAGCAGAGAGAAGGAACAGGAAACATGCCAAGTACAGAGTGTATACACATTCACTGGAAGATATACCTTTCTGCATTAAGGATATTTGAAGTAGACCTCTCCCTGGCCTCTGTGGTGAATGGCAATTTTGGGTAGACTGCCCTAGCACTTTTTTTTTTTAAAAAGCAAGGGCCTGTGGAGCTGCGAGTGTGTTGGTAAGGAATATTCCAAGTCAGAAGTGCAAAGCTATGCCAGTTATCTTCTGCTATCCTCCCTGCCATTTTGACAAGCACATTGTTTCCTAGTACTCCAAGGACCATTGAAATGAATGGCAGTGTATGAAAGAAATTGCTGTTCCTTTCTTCAATTAGTCAGAGCAGGGAGGGGTCAGAGGGAGTGTGCTGAGAATAAACAGTGTATTCACACTCACTGAAATTTGTACCTCTCTGCAGTAAGGATTTTCAGAGTACATACCTATCAACCCTCTATGGTTATAGGAAATTTGATCTAGACAGCCCTATACACTTCTTTTTAAAAGGAAGGGGTTTCAGAGCTGCAAGTGTGTTGCTAAGGAGCATTCCAAACAAGAATTACAAAGCTATCCCAGTGAGCTCCTGCTGCTTTCTCTGACGTTTGACAGAAATATTATTCCCTAGGCCTCCTCAGACTGTTGAAATGAATGTCAGTGCATGAAAGAAAATGCTGCTTCCTACTGCAATCAGCGAGAGCAAGAGGGGGCAGGGGAAATGTGCCAAGAACAAACATCTATTATAACCACTCACTGGAAGTTGAACCTCTCTGCAATAAGGATATTAAGAGTACACCTCTCACAACCCTCTGTGGTAATATGCAGTTTGGTGTAGAATGTGTTAGGCACATCTTCAAAAAGAAAGGACCCACAGAGCTGTGAGTGGGCTGCTAAGCAGGGTTCCAAGTACGACATGCAAAACTATGCTATATAGCTTCTGTTACCCTCCCTGCCGTTTTCACAGCATATTTTTCACTAGGCCTCCAAGACACATAAAAGCGAAATGCAGTGTATGAAAGAAACTGCTGTTTTGTCCTGGAAGAAGCCAGAAGAAGGAGGGTACACTGGGAAGGTGCTGAGAAAAAACAGAGTGCATACGCACTGGCAGTTCTACCTCTCTGCAATATGGATTTTTGGCACACACCTCTCTCAGGCCTCTGTAGTGAATGGAGGTTTGGAGTAGACTCCAATAAAAAGTATTTTGAATAGCGAGGGAGTGCAGAGGTGAGAGTGTGGGGTTGAAGATAGTTCACAGGGAGAAGTCAAAACACAGTGCAGCTTCACTGAGAATCTCTGGCCTTCCATTGAGAGACACTTGTTTAGTAGGGTCAGAGGCTCTTTCAAGTCAATGGAGGAAAATGAAAAAAGCTGCTGTTTGTCAGCCCAAGCAGAAAGTGCTAGGAAACTGTACGGGCAGTGTTCTCATATCAAACTGAATGCACAGCAAGTTAAATAAATTCTGCCTTCAGAAAATGTGGCGTTTCACAACACAGCTCATTCGGGCCTATGCGGTGAAGAGCAGTTTGCCTAGGAAGTGCATAAGACACTTTTTTGCAGAGCAAGGTCCCGGAGAGCTGCAAGTGTGGGGCTGAAGACAGCTCACAGGCAGAAGACAAAACAGTGCAGCTTCACTGGGCACAATGCTCCTAACGTTTTCGTAGGCTCAAACTCCCATTCAGGTCAATGGCAGAAAAATAAAAGAAGCTGCTGTTTGTCAGCCCAAGCAGCCAGCGCTGGGGCAGCTCTGGGAAAATGCACGAGCAGTATTCCCAAGGCAAACCGAATGTACAGGAAGTAAAACTAAATTCTGCCTATGCAATGAGGAGTTTCACCATAAAGATCATTGGGGCCTGTCCTGTGAGGTGCAGTTTGCGTGGGAAATGCATAAGATACTTCTTTGCAGAGCAAGGTCCTGGAGAGATGTGAGTGTGGGGATGAAGACAGTTCACAAGGAGAAGTCAAAACATGGTGCAGCTTCACTGGACATCACCGCCCTTGCGTTTGACAGGCACTTCTTTCTTAGGCTCAAAGGCCCATTCAAGTTAATGGTAGAAAAGTGCAAGAAGCTGTTGTTTGTCAGCCCAAGCAGCCAGCGCTTGGAAAATGTACAGGCTGGCTTCCCAACTCAAAGGGAACGCAGAGCAAGTCAAACTAAGTTCTGCCTT
>QZML01002172.1:6290-32789 GCA_016801275.1 Hystrix brachyura
TATCTCATTGCATAGATGCTAGAAGTGCCAGAAGTTTCACTAGTTTTGAGCCTTTTATTACACTCATCCTAGTGTTTTTCTATGAATAATTATTTCTTTTTAAACTTTAATGTATTATATTTTAGAACACTACTATATTAAGGACAAACATCAAAGTAAATAATCATGTTCTTACAAAGTTTTCTTACTTACAGCGCAATGAGGATATGTACTGTATTCTATAAGGTGTGTTACTAAATATGCAGAGAGCAATATACATAAAATCCCTAAATAGAAACAGCACAAATATCGAGTCACAAAAGAAGAGAAAAATTCATGATTGTGTAATCATAGAACGAAATGCTACACATTAATGAAAAAACTCAGAGCAATGACACACCTGAGGAAAGACTCTCACAAACATGACGATGGAGAAGACAGACAGGAAAGAGGATAATATGTATCAGTCTTAGTCTACAAAGTAGAGGAACAGGTAAAACTAATTTGAAAGATGATGATTGTGGTTAACTTTGGAAGTATTAATCACTCAAGGCATGAGGAGGACTTCTGGTGAACTGGTAACTTGTACTCTTACTCTGGTTGCTGATTCATGACAATGCTCAGAGTGCAAAAATTCCTAAATCACACATCAGTGCTAGATGCATTTTTCTGCATGTCGTGTATTTCAGTGAGATCTTAAAAATTGAAGGCAATATTTTATTCAGTTAAGGCATTTTATTTTAAAGTGCTAGAGTGCAAAATCTATTTCTTTTTTCAGGACAATATCATATAATCTTTTATTTTTAAAATAAATTTGGTAATTTCATAATGTGTGTGTATAATCTTAAAAATCAAGAAAGATAGCTGAGAGTATAAATAATAATGCTTAATTTGCAGATGGGGTGCCAACATAGAAGTATAAAGCAACAGAAAGAAAAAATTTAGTATTTTCCCACTTATTTCCCCGAGCAATGACAGGAAGGTGAGAAGAGTCTTATTAGTATTTGTGCCTCATGGAACCAGAGCACCGAAAGCAGAAATAATTTAGAAATTTACTTGTGTTTCTGCAGGATTTGATGACACCACACTTTTCTCATGGCATTCTTCACCTCTGTGTTTCTCAGCGTGTAGATCAGAGGGTTGAACATGGGGGCAATGATGGTGTAGAAAAGAGCAAATACTTTGTCCTCTGGGAAGGTTGTGGCTGGTCTCATGTAGATGAATAACGCAGGTACAAAAAACAGGACCACAACAGTTACATGAGAAGTGCAGGTGGAAAGTGCTTTGCTGCGGCTCTCCACAGAGTAGGCCCTTACAGTGTACAGTATGAAAAAGTAAGACAACATCAGGACAACAAAGGTCACCAAAGCAATTAAACCCGAATTAGCAACGACCAAGATTCCTATTGTGTGTGTGTCAGAACAAGCCAATTCCAGCAAAGGGTATACATCGCAGAAATAGTGGTCGATCTCATTCGGTCCACAGAACGGTAAGAATACGGTGAGAAGGAACTGGCCGGCAGAGTGCAGAAATCCCCCAGCACAACAAGCTACGATGATCGAGTTACACATCCGTCTGCTCATGACCACAGCGTAGTGCAGCGGCCTGCAGATGGCCACGTAGCGGTCATAGGCCATCCCCGTAAGGATGAAGATCTCGATGCCTCCAAATAAATGGGTGGTAAAGAGCTGAATCATGCAGTTATTGTAGGAAATAATCTTGCTTTCTGCCAGTGAGTCAGTTATTAGCTTGGGTGTCACTGTGGATGTATAGCAAAGGTCAGAGAGTGCGAGGTAGTTGAGGAAGAAATACATGGGTTCATTAATTAGCTGGCTGCATGTGATAGAAACTATTATGAGCACATTTCCCACGCAAATAGCAATGTAGCAAAATAAAAATAACACAAAGCAAAAGATTTCAATGTTCTTGTTGTGGGAGAGTCCCAGGAGAATAAATACAGTGATATTATGCCCCTTTTCCATTGTCCAGTGGTGACAGAAAACGTAACACCTGAAATGACACAATCCATAAACATGCTTACAAGCATGTTTATTCACTTCCTGAATAGTGTAATGATCATATTCTACTTGGCGGCAGTAACTAGGTTTCATTTACTTGATTCAGATATCCTAGGGAACAATGAACCAACAGATAAATTTAAAAATAAATCCTTTAAAAGGCTCTGAACTAGGAAGTAGTATACTAAAGTTTGCCCTTAATGTTACATTGTCTTTGACAAGCAAAACACTTTTAACCTTATGATCAAAGGAAATAATTTTTTCTAAGCTTGTCTAATTAATTATTTTGCCCAATTCTACGAACATTCCAGACAGAAATGTAGTTTATAAGGAGAAAAATTGGAGTATAATCTGTATTTTTTGTACCACATCATAATATGCCTTTGTCTTGTGTGTCAATTTTTTCATCTATTTTAACACAAATAAAGAAAGAAAGTGGAAGAACATGCTTTATCTTCAACACATATTCTCGTAACATTCACAATAGAATTTGAAGGTTCTTTGTAAATTACAGATAATATTTGTATATATTACTAAAATAATAGTATGAATGCTAACTTCTAACACTATTTAAATATTAGGGAAAACAATGCTGTAAGTTTTGAGCAAATAAATAATGTTTAACAATATTGGAATATTTTGAGTCCAATATTCTCACTCAACCTCTCCATATCTTCCTTTAACAGAGGGAGATTTAATTTCAGGTCAAGGAAAATACATGAATAGTGTGAATTTCATAATCAATCCATAAACATTGTATCAAATCAATAGGATTTGATTACCTAAATTCTATCCATAGCAGTAGGTTGCTAAAAAATGACACTGAATTATTTCCATCAATTTTTGTTTTAATAATGTTCAGTTAAAGTATTTACAGTTAATTCTTAACAAATCACCTTAAAATGCATGTCCTTTGATAACACACATTTTCAGCCGTAACCTCGTACTTTACCCCTCAATGAAACCCTATTAAAATTTCTCCACTACTCCCCATAACACTGATTAAGCTAATATTGTTACCAACACAATAAATAATTTCTTTTCAGCAGATACTGAATTTTAAAACGAATGCATTAATTTCCATGAGAACTTCATTAAGGATACTTTTCTTGAGTAATAGGTTCTGATCTTCCTCAAATCAGGCTACTACTGTGTTTTGCCATTAAATAAGAAAAGCTACTTTACTTTATTTAGACAAAGTAATAAGATTGACTATAGTAATATTTAAATTATTCTCAAAATGGATTGACCACCATTTCTGTTTTCATAAACATAATCATATAAAAACAATTTTAAATCTACCTGAAAAATACTGATTAACCCTTTTCTTGTTTAGAAAGAGTCTTAAAAGAAATTAAAACTCTAAGTAGGGTTAAGAGTTTTCTAGCCAAAGCTAGTGCATTGATTTGTCTTCATTTGTTGAATTTACTAAAAGTATTACATGAGTTTCATGTTGCCTTGAGCCAGAAGACTGCAACTGACGATTAATTTCTCCACCTGACAGTTTTTCTATTTTTTTTTGAACTTCCTCATAGACACAGAACTCCCATGATTAACTGTTAGCATTTTAAAATGTCACCAGTAAAAATCTAACCATTCTTTATGATTTGGGGGAAATCTCTGGTCACGTGGCATAATTCATCCACTAACTTCAGATGTGGTCTTTGAAAATTTGATATTTTACTTGAAAAAGAGCTTGCATTTTAAATGTAACAAAATATATCTTACTCTGTAAAATTAGAGGTTGATATTGAAGCTCAGCTGTGATAATAGATGAGAAAGAGCACTCAAAAGGATGAAATGGTGGATGAGTATCATTATGCTAGTATTAATGCAACACAAAGAAAAATAAATAAAATGTGTTTTAGGCTTATATAGGCGAAAGAATTTGTATATGGTCACATAACTAATGTATTGCAACCTAGCCAGGTTTTAAACCCTCAGTTTTTTTCTGCCCCCTTAAAAATAAGTTCACGAACCCCTCAACATGTCCTGTACAAAGTTAAAAAAAAAAACCACTAAAGCGACTGAATGGATTGAACATTAACCCTCTTTCTTCCCACATTGAAACTGCATACATATCCGAAAAATCAGGCAAAGCCAAGAAACGAGGGTTTCAATTATTCCCCCACTTCAGCCATTCAAAGAAAAGTTAGGCGATCTCTAGATAAGAAACACACATCAAATCACTTTAAGATTCTTAAATGTGCAAAGCAACCCTGGAAATTAATGAAAGAACAACTTGCATGCTTTGGGAGGAAGTAATTTATATTTATTTTCCCAAGTGTGGGTCATGATACTGTATTCTCAGTTATTGGTCATGTAAGAAAATAAGTAGGAGAAAAGAAATTGGAGTGCAGGTTCTAATACTGCCTTTCTGAGCTGTGTGAGTGTCTATTTTTGGCCTACATCTCTGTAAAATGAGCACACCACCCTCAGTTACCTCTAAGAGCCCCTCACAGAATGCTGTTCTTCTCAGAAGTGAAGTTACCGTCTTAAAGATTTAGTCACAACCTTCCCAGATTGGAGCAGCCCCTCCCTTTTTTCATGTGAAGTCCCCCGATAAACTGGGTTGTATTATTCTAACTTGGATCTTATTTTTCTAGAATGTTATCTCACTCCTAATGGACATTCAAGACTTCTTTGAACTTCACACTTAGTCCTAAAATCCCTTAGTATATAGAATTTTCCATAAATGCTACTTTAAAATGAGTTGCTAATTATTTATTAAACACAGGAGTGGAAACAGATTTTCAACAAACATCACATACACTTATGAGGTAATGGTAAGAGAAAGAACTAATTTACTCATATGTTTTGGCCCTATTTTTTTTTAAATTTAGTTTAATGGAACATTTTAGATGTACATAGTAATAACATTTGTCATACAGGATTTGTACCTGTGCATAATATATCTTGCTGCTTCTTTTTTCCATGTTCCCCTCCCCTCCCTTCACCCCCTCTTCTTTGTTTCCATTTTTTCCTTCTATTCCTTATTTCTTTTGTCCTTCGTTCCTTCCCCTCCCCCTCCCTTGTTCCCTTTCCCATTTGAACTCTTTCTTCCCTTTTAAATATATTCTTTTTCTTTATAAATTTTCCTGTGCTCCCTTCATTGAAATTGCCATCATTCTTATTTAAATTATGTCCTATTTATGTTCCTATTTGAATTACTTCCATGCAATTCACTTTTTCTCTTATTTTTTTTCAATTCTTATTTTCGCATTGATACATGTTTGTAGTATGTAATGATTGCATTCCTCATGGAGAGCTGGTATATGTGCATAACACATCTCACAGCATAGTCAGCTCTACTGACGTTTCACTTTCTGTTTCCCCCTGATTTATGCATGAATTAACACAGAATTCATATCACTCATCGATCAAAATTCTACTGTCATCTATCAAATTACCAAAGCAAATTGACGGGAGGCCACCTCGGGCAACAAAAGTTTGAAGTAGGAATATTTTGTTTTCAAAAATTAATTAAATAATAATAGTCTGTCCAGATGGACAGACTGAGCATTTTCACACTCAAGTGACAAGTAAGTATTAGGTAAAGATTACATTCTAAAAGTACATTTCATCCCTCCGAAGGCATTGTTTATCTACTGAAACTTAGTTGCTTATACATACACAAGTAACCAACCCACCAGTTAGTGCCCTTTTAGAACCAGTCACCAGAACAATTCTAAGACTGGATTACAAATACCCTGTGAATAAGGTACCTCGGTAGCATGTATCTTAAATCCAATTTACTGCAAAATTGTTAGTGACTGAGATCAGCTGCTGATGCAACTTGAGTCTCTCTCCCCCATTTCTGTAATGTGAGGAGGAAACTGTAGTTCTGGTCTTTATATTAAGAAATGATCTCCACCCATGACACATAGCATCATTTTGTTCTCTGGGGAGGCAATGCATTTGTGAATGTGCTTTTTAATGTATTCCTGTTAAATGTAAATTTTCTTAAAATTACAGACATGTAGAACTTTCTATTCTAACATTTAGAGTTTTCAAAGTGCTCACTAAAGTATTTGTCAACAATAAATTCAAACCTTCTGTAATTTTTGAGTCATATCATTTTAAACAAACCATTTTTGTATTACTATTCAAAGCCATGAATGGAGTTCCTTGAAAATAATGTTACAATAAAATTTAAATTTAAAAATGCCTGCTCTGATTTCTTTTGGGGGGAATTGTTTTGAGACTGATTTGAAAGAATAGACATCATAATAAAATCTTGAATGATTCATGAAAAATAACATTGATCTACAGGTAAGTAAATCAAATCAATGATTTAGAAAAACTTCCCATCCAAGAAAAATCTTTATGTTTTCACTGCTAAATTCTTCCAAACAGAAAAGAACTGACACAAATCCTTCTCAAAAATATCAAATACTTGAAAACGGAAACTCATTTTATGAAGCCGGTATTATTCTGATATCAAAGGAATGTAAAAACACTGCAAGAAAAAAATTTGAGACCAGTACCTGTTTGCTGAACATAGGTGTAAAAACCTTCAACAAAATTCCAACAAGCAAAAAAAAAAAAATCCAACAAATTCCAACAATTCAACCATATGATAAAAAGATGATTACTAGAATACAGGTTCTTGAAGTCGGTATCGATGATCTTCTGGATTTCTGCAGGATCTGTTGTGATTTCAACCTTTTCATTCCTAATTGTATGAATTTGAGTCTTTTCTTTCCTTTTTTTTTTTTTATAAGGTTGGGTAAGGGTTTGCCTATTTTATCTAATTTTTCAAGAAATCAACCCTTTGATTCATTGATTCTTTGTATCATTTTCTTATCTTCAATTGCATTAATTTCAGCTCTGTTCTTTATAATGTTCTCCCAAGTATGAGCTTTGGGTTTGAGTTGCTCTTCTTTTTCTGGAAGCTTGAGGTTCAACATCAGGTTATTTATTTGAGCTTGCTCTGTTTTTCTGATATGGAAGTTCAGTGCTATGAATTTTCCTCGTATGACTGCTTTCACTGGGTCGCATAAATTTCTGTAGGTTGCATTGTTATTATCTTTCAATTGTAGAAACTGCCTAATTTCTTCTTTAATTTCATCTGTGACCCACTTATTGTTCAGGAGGGTGCTAATTAATTTCCATGTGTTTATGAAGTTTCTGTGGTTCCTTTTGCTTTTTATTTCCAGTTTCAATGCACAATGGTCTGATAGTATGCACGGGATAATTTCGATTCCTTTGCATTTACTTAAGCCTGTTCTATGAGCTAGTATGTGGTCTATTTTGGAGAAAGTCCCATGTGGAGCTGAGAAGAATGTGTATTCTGATGTTATGGGGTAGAATACTCTGTATACATTTACTAGGTCCATTTGTACAAAACTTTGGTTTAGTTCTGATATTTCCCTGTTGACTTTTTATCTAGTTACATTTACTAGGTCCATTTGTACAAAAGTTTGGTTTAGTTCTGATATTTCCCTGTTGACTTTTTATCTAGTTGATCTGTCTACTTGTGACAGTGGTGTATTGAAGTCCCCCATTACAATCATATTAGTGTTGATTTGGTTTTTCATAACCATTAATATTTATTCTATGTAGTTAGGCATGCTGGTATTTGGTGCATATATATTTATGATTGTCATCTCTTCATCTTGGATTGCTCCCTTTACAAGAATGTAGTGACCTTCTTTGTCTCTCTTCATAAGTCTTGGCTTGAATTTCACTCTATCTGCAAATAGAATAGCTGCACCTGCTTTTTTCCTGGTTCCTGTTGCATGACATATTGTTTTCCATCCCTTGACTTTCAGTCTATGAATTTCCTTTTGAATAAATGTGTTTCATGTATGCAACATATTGCTGGTTCTTGCTTCTTGCTTCTTGATCCATTCTGCCAGTCTGCTTCTTTTGATTGGTGAGTTGGGACCATTTACATTGATGGCTGTAACTGACCTGTGTTGATTTATTCTTGTCACGTTATTTACCTGGTTTTGGCTCTCTATTTTTCCCTTCTGTTTTGCCTTGCCTGAAGGATTCATTCTGTTGCAATTCCTGGAGTTTTAGTCCTCATTTTCTCTTTCCAGAATTTCCTTCAGAATATTTTAGAGTGCTGGGTTGGTGGTCATGAATCTCTTCAGGGGTTCTTTTCATTGGAGTATCTTAGTTCTCCATCAATTTTGAAAGAAAGTTTTGCAGGGTACATCAATCTGGGATGAAGGTTGTTTTATTTTAGGGCTTGAAATACTTCAATCCAATCTTTCCTTGACTTGAGGATTTGTGTTGAGAAGTCTGCTGTTATTTTGATTGGCTTTCCTTTATAGGCCATTTGTTTCTTTTCTCTATCAGCTTTCAATATTCTGTTCTTGTGATGAATTTCTGGAATATTGACTATTATAGGCCTTGGGGTGGATTTTTGTTGATCATGGCTAATTGGAGTTCTGTATGCCTCACTTATCAGTATGTCAAGTTCTTTTTCCATACTTGGGAAGTTTTCTGCTATTACTTCTATTCCCTCCTTTTCCATTGACTCCAATCAATCTTATACTATTTTTCTTTGTGTCATCTAGCAGCTTTTGTACTGATATTTTATGGTCTCTTACCATTTTGAAGAAGTCTTTCTTTTCTCTATCATTAATCACAGTTTTGTCTTCTATATCTGAAATTCTTTCTCTCATTGTTTCATCCTACTGGCTATACTTTCAATGGCATTTTTATTCTCTTGGCTATCTGTTTGAATACGTTTCATGGATTTCATTTCTTTCCTGTGTTGGGCATTTATGGTTTCTATCATTTTCCTAAGCTTCTCTCTCTCTCTCTCTTTTTTTTAAATCTGTATCTGCTCTAGAGTCACTAATCATGTGTTTCATTCTGGAAATGATTTCTGTTTTGATGTTTTCTAGAGCCTCATTCATCTGCTTTGTTATTTCTGCTGTTACTGCTTCCAAGAGTCTCAGTGGGAAGCTTTCAGATTGTTCTACTTCATTACCTGCTGCGTTTGCTTTTGGTGAGCTGGAGGTCTGGGGTTGCATCTTATTTGTGTGTCTTCTCATTTTCTATTTTTTCTTCTTATGAATTGCCTATGGCAGGTAGTTTCTTTGTCAGTTTTGAGAACCCTTTGGAAATGACTACTTCCTCAGAGATGTCTTACAGGTGTAGCTGTTTTTTTTGTTGTTGTTCTTGTTGTTTGTTTGTTTTGTTTGTTTGTTTGTTTTTTGGTTTGAGTCTGTTGCAAGATCTTACCTCTTCAATTTATTGGGGCTGAGAAGTTGCTGTCTATTTGGCCAGCCCCTAATTCTTTGACTGTGATCTATAGTGTTGTGACCCTCTGCCAATCTCAGTCTTGCATGAAAGGAAGAACAGGGTAGAACAGTTCTGTCACCTTGGCTAAAGTAGTAAAAGTATCAACAACAATAGCATCAGACACAGTCTAGAAAATGATGAACTGTGATAGCTATTGACCTGCCAGCTTCAACCATATGAACTAGATTTGTGGTTATATAACAATATCCAAAATAAACCAGAAACTTGTATGCAGTAAACATGCCCTCCATATGGTGATTTTACCCTCAAGGCAGAAAATTCAAAAGAGATTAGGAGGGAAGAATAGACAAATAGAAGAAGAGAAAGAAATGAGAAGAAAGGTTGGAAGCCAGGGGGAAATTATACAAACTTTAGGGAATTAGTAAAGAAAACAGGGGGGAAGGAGAGAAAGAAAAAATAAAAACAAAGAGGTAACAAAGCAATAACAGCAAAAAAGTAGAAATTTACTTTGCCATAAAAACAAGAAAGAAAAAAAGAAACAAGAAAAAGAAGAGCAGAGAGGGAAAAAAATGTGAAAAACAGAAAAAAAAAAAAAAAAAAAAAAAATGCCCACTTCCAGTCGTGTCTCTGCTGTCACTGGTAGACAGAGTAGACAGACTCAGATTCTTGTTGATTAATCCCAGCAGTAGATTTATGGCAGGGATGTAAGTGTTCCCAGTTGGGTTGAACAGCAAGGCTTCACCAATTCTACTGAAGTTCGGCATGAGCACTGGCTGTGGGGTTGGAACCCAATTAGTTCAGCTGGAGACACACTGTGTGTCTCCCACTGGCTTGGACTCAGTTCCCTGCCAGTTTGAACTTGGCTCCTTGCCCACCTGCCAACTTGAGTCTGAACTCTGCCCCACCTTGCCCCATCTTGCCCCAGCACCAAAAGCTGCTAGTAGCTTTTCTGTGTTCTGAGCTTGGCCCCTTTCCAAGGTGGTGATATGCCAATCGCCACCCTCTCCTGGAGGCCGTCTGAAATCAGATGGCTCAAGTAATTCACCAGCTGCCACAGTGTGCCATATCCACAGCTTTGCTCTGGTTGCGTATTTTTCCATGGAGGTCTCTGGAGTCACTAGTACTCACCGTGCCTCTGAAGGCTCAAACTGCATCACTCCCACCAAGAGCTGGGTCTGCAAGCTGAGGCTGCAGTCCAGGGCAGTGAGCTGGGCCATGAGCTGGGGCTGTATGAAGAGGCCACAAGCTGGAGCTCTGGGTGAAAGCAGCATCCGTCTCTCACTTCTTCAGTGCTGGTCTCTCCTTTTGCTTTCCCTGTGCGCTTCAGCTCTTGCTTCAGATCACTGCTGGGTCCTGGGAACACATTTCCCTCCTTGTTCTTGTCCCTGAATTGCTATATTCCAGTGTCTGGACAACAAATCTCAGAGAGGTTTTTCCTCAACTTCTCACTGCTCTGCCATCTTCCTGGAAGTCCTATGGTAGAGAATTTAGATAGTAATCCTAGGAAATTTTTGGTGGGATTTTTGACCGCACATGTAGAGGGTCATGTCATCTGCAAATAGTCATGTTTTGCCTTCTTCCTTTCATACGCATATCCTTTTTATTTATTTTCCTGATTGCTCTGGCTAATGTTTGGAGTATTATATTAAGCAGGAATGCTGAGAGTGGCATTCTATTCTTGTTCCTGATTGTATGGGAAAGATTTCAGCCACTCCCTATTTAATATGATGTTGGCAGTAGGATTGTGATGAAAGACTTCTATCTGGTTGAGATAAGGTCTGTCTGTATCCGCTACAGAATAATCTCTATAACAAACACAGACACAGAAATCCTCAACAAGATACTGGCAAGCAGAATGCAAAAATTCATCAAAATATCATATATCATGACCAAGTAGGGTTCATTCCAAGGCTGCATGGATGGTTCAATACATACAAATCAGTAGATATAAGATATCACATAAAAGGAAGCAAGGGCAAAAATCACACGAAGAGCCTTTGACAAAATTCAACATCTATTTATGTTTTCATGATACTTTTCTTTTGAGGCAGGGTCTCACTATGTAGTTTAGGCTGACCTTGCACTCACTCTGCAGCCCAGGCTGACATTAAACTCACAGCAATCCTCATGTCTCAACTTCTTGAGTGCTGGGATGACCAGTGTGCACCACAATGACTGACAAAAATGACTTTTAATATTTACCTTAGCATCTATTAATTTTCTGTTTATTTGAGTATTTGAAATGACTTTTTATGAAGTACTTAGTAATTTTATAATCACTATTCATATTGGAAGATTTCAGTGTGACAAAAATGAAATCATGTGCACATCTCAAATTATTTATAAAATGACACACAAGACTTGAAAGATAGTCTCAGATTGCCAGCATTTTGTGAGTGCAATCTTCCTGACCTTCCTGAACTAAATAGACTTATTGGAATTGGAAACTCAGTCCCAGTATTACTGTATATACTATAGTAACTAAAAGTGCCACACTGTACAATAATTGACCAGAGTGTTTCCCTCTTGCCTTCTTGAAATTTCGTGCCCTTTAGCCAACAATTCCTACCTCTGACCCCTCTCAGTCAGCCCTGCAAACCATCATTTACTGTGCTTCTGAGTATGACTTTCTGGATTTTATAGATAAGTGCAATCGAGTGATATTTATTTTTTAAGACATTTATGAAATATTAGAAATAGCATCAAATTGTCAAAATGGTATTATCTCAAAGAAAGAACAGTGGAATATAAGGAAAAGTTCCACACTATAATAATTCTTAGGAGATATCTGTCAATTTTGATAACCGCCCTGACCTATGAAGTTAGAAATTGTCCTCCAAAGAGAAGAAGCTTGTGGGCCAGCCCACAATCCTGGAATTGAAACATGCTCTATGTGAAAATGAAACTGTGCAGGATGACTCTTACCATCAGTTCCATGAAAACTGATGAGAACCTCACTTTCAATAATAGGTACGACAAGGGGAAAAACTGTGTTTTGAAATCTGTTGGAGGGGTTGAAAAATAGACGATTTATATTACTCTCAATTGAACTAGAGGACTATTTAGGTCTTTCAGAGAATAATGAAGATGAAGAACAGAACCTGAACAGAAAAAGAAGTTAGTTATTAAGAAAGCTAATTTTACAATTCAGTTTTTAAAGGGAAGTTTATCACACCATGGAAATACAAGCTAAGACAATGTTATTACATGTACTCAGATTTCATTTTCTAAATTGTTACTCTAAGAAATCGTGCATTCTAATCTTTTTGAATTAGAACAACACTTTCGATGGCCACTGTTTATTTCTGTATTAACACCGTTTGATTAATCCATCATTTACATGATTTCGTCCCCAGGTGGTGGTCAAGGCCAAGTCTTGCCAAGTCTCAGAGTGTTCTGGGGATTTTGATTTGCTGATGTATTTAGAAAATGTTCATTGACTGTGCATTTTTAACTGTATTGAGTTTAACCCTGTATTTCCCCATTACCACACTACCTTGTCTCACATTAAATTCGTGATCTGACTCTCCTGTGAGTGCTTTAAGCAGTCAGAGCGTCACTGTACACAGAGGTCCCTACCTGTGTTCCCTGTATAAACTGCCTTGCTACTGTCTAAAGTACCAGCGTCCACTGCGCACTATGTCACGTTTCTTCCCATCTGCAAGACAGCACCGTCCTGATCACTTCCTGCTCTCCTTAGCAGCTCCCTCCATCTGAGGCATCACCCTCAGCGTCAGGGACACATCCTGTTATTCTTTCCACCTTACACCTTCCTTTCTTTTAACAGAATGTCCAAGTTGTTCGTCTCTTTTTATCTCAAATGTCAGCATTTCCCCCTTTTAAAGACTGAATACTCTTATCTCTGTGCATAATACAGTCAGTACATGCGCCACATTTTCTCCGTTCATCCACCTTGAATTTGGAATGTCAGCCACAGGGACTCCTGATGTCTCCACCTCCAAAAGTCACATGCAAAATTCTCCTGTCAATGTCCTCTTCTGAGTAGATAGTAGTTCCATCCTATCAATTTTCCAGACCAAAACAATTTCAGTCATTCTGCTATGTGGTGCTTGTTGGTGATCATCCAAAATTCAAGTTGGAACATCTTGCTACCGTGAAAAGTCCCAGCGTCCAATGCGCACTATGTCACATTTCTTCCCATCTGCAAGACAGCAGTGTCCTGATCACTTCCTCCTCTCCTTAGCAACTCCCTCCATCTGAGGCATCACCCTCAGCGTCAGGGACACATCCTGTTATTTTCTCCACCTTACAGCTTCCTTTCTTTTAACAGAATGTCCAAGTTGTTCGTCTCTTTTTATCTCAAATGGCAGCATTTCCCCCCTATTTAAAGCTGTATATTATATAGCTGTGTGTAATGCACTTTGTACATACACCGCATTTTCTCCGTTCATCCACCTTGAATTTGGAATGTCAGCCACAGGGACTCCTGATGTCTCCACCTCCAAAAGTCACATGCAAAATTCTCCTGTCAATGTCCTCTGCTGAGTAGATAGTAGTTCCATCCGTTCCATCCTATCAATTTTCCAGACCAAAACAATTTCAGTCATTCTGCTATGTGGTGGTTGTTGGTGATCTTCCAAAATTCATATTGGAACCTGACCCCTAAATCTGAAGCCATTGAAGAGTAATCAGTTCACCAGGACTCCACCCTTATGGATAAGATTAGTACCCTTTTGGCTAGAAGACCAGGATGAGAACTCCAGATTACCTTCAGCCTTAAAGTCCCTTGTTGAGCAGGGCATATTGGTGCAAACCTGTAATCCCAGTACTGGGGAGGCTGCAGCAGGAGAATCCTGAGCAACGTGGCAAAACCCTATCTCCAAAAAAAGATAATATTTAAAAATGCCTGGGGATGTAATTCAATGATAGAGCATCCCTATTTTCCCTTCAAAGTACTGCAAAAAAAAAAAAAAAAAAGTAAAAGAAGTTCCTGATTGTAACAGTATGATAACATTCTCCTTAATCCTATCTTCTCAGGAGCATGAGGCAGGAGGGTTACAAGTCTGAGGCCAGCCTGGGTAACTCAGTGATGCCCTGTTCCAAGAGGTTCTCTACAAGTTCCAGGCCAGGCTGCTTGCATCGTGAGTTCATGGCCAGTGCGAACTATGTAGGGAGATTCTGAACAAATGGAAAGAAAACATATCAACTCTCTAGAATTAACTTCCACTTTAGGAGAAACAAGTAAATGGTACAAATTAAACTGTGCCATGTGAAAATAATAAGACAAATCCAGAATGTAGACGACTTCTCTGAGAAAAAAAATTCTTTTTTTCAACACTGAGGATTGAAGCCAGGACGTTTGTTCTGATCTACATCTCCAGCTCTTTTTATATAGTTTTTTAAATATTCTATTTTGAGCCAGCATTTTGCTGAGTTGCCCAGGCAGGACTGCAACTTCCGGTCTTCCTGCCTTAGCTTCCTAGTAGCTGGTGTGAGAGGCGTGCACGATGGTGCCTGATTCTTCCTGTTGTAGAGTCTTCCCTGATGTGAATGGGATTGTACAGCATTTGTCCTGATTTCATTGGCTTATTACACTTAGTGCAATATCCTCAAGGTTCATTTGTGTGGTAACATAGAACCGAAAACTTGTGACCCTGGAAATTGAATCTAGGGACTGGAGCATGCTGTGCAAAGGTTCTACCTCTCTGCTACATCACCATCCTGGAACTCAGCTTTTTAGAGGCTATGTAGTATTCTATTATATCTCTACACATTATTTTTCTGTTTTGCTTCTTTTCTTTCTTTTCCTTTTCATTATCTCTTACTAAGGATTGAACCCAGGGTCTGTGCACTGAGGTACATCTCCAGCCACTTTTTTATATATTTTAAACAGGGTCTCACTAAGTCATTACATTGGCCAGGGCGGCAAGAACTTCAGCAAGAACTTGTGATCTTCCCGCCTTAGCCTACCACAGTGCTGGAATTACAGTTGTCAGCCAGCTACCTGAAATGACTGGTGTTAGAATTTCTTCAACTGTATTTGCCTCTAATATCTGTTGGCACCATAGTGGTGATTCTGTGCAGCCTTGGACTTGAAGGTCGAGATGGAAAGGGAATAAGTCTGTCGTCACCGTGTAGACCACAAATGTATTCTCCATTTTCTCGTGAATGTTTTTCTAGATCACTTTGACTTCTTTCCCTGACCGAATCAAAAATTGATTTTTAGACACCCTTTCCCTCTCTGTATTCTTATGTTTGCTCTTTTCTTGCTTTCTATTCCCAAATCAGCCTTAATTCAATTCACTTTGAAAATTCTAAGTTTTTGGAGAAGGTCAAAGTATACAAACTTTTGCCTTTAAAATATTTCATTATCATGAGTGCAAGTGAATGCTTATTCAATTAGAATAATGTGCCATCTCTTTCTAAATGAAAATTTCTCAAATTCCAGCATTGACATAAGCACGCGATTTATGCATTCACAGTTTGTGTGATGTGATGTGTGAGGGATCCACAAGGAGATCGTGGGATCGGCCCAGCAGGATCACCTGGAGGCCCAGAGTGTTCAGAAGGCCAAGGAAGCAGTCACCATGAACATAAGGAATAGGTTTTCTTCCTATATTAATTAAACTACAGGTAAAAATCAAACAGAAACATCCAGAAAAAGCCCGGAAAAGGAAGAGAGATAAAAATCTTTCAACATCTGACAGGTCTAGAGACAGCCAGCCAGACTGTGAAACCAAGTCAGTCAGACTGTTGTGTCCCTCAATAACTTTCCCTCCCTCGGCCTCCAATACCCCTGTCTGTTTTTCCTCTTTTAGGCTGTGCAGCTCCAGCTTGGGGGACAGAGTGGGGGAACATGGGGCATTTTGGAAATATCATACATTAGACATTTCAGCTGGCTTTTAAAAACAGCATATTTTTAGTTTTATTTGACACATACTAATTGCACCAGATTCTGGGGTAAATTTGCTATCTCAATATATGTAGACAATTGATAATGATGAGAACAGGGTAACTGGCTTATCCATCACCTCAATCATTCCTTATTTATATTTGTTGCGAATATTAAAATTTTCTCTAGTAAATATTAAGGAGTAGAAAGTGAGTGATTGTCAGCTATAGTTACCCTGCTGGGCTATAGGGATAGGGTGAATGGTGCGAGGGTGGCTGACAAAATACAGAACATGTATTTACCTTTCTTGTAGGGGCCATGTTTCAAATCTAGTGGGAATTTGGTCTCTATATTACCTAACAATGAGCAGAAAATTCAGAAACTTGTGTGAATTTTCATTTAGATACTGATAAAATTGTTCTCACATTTTACTACATTTGAAGGAGCAACAAGAGACAAAGAATAAGGTTTGATTATTATTATGTCCAGCATATTTAACAAGCAATTGACTTGAATATAACCCTCAAAGTTCTAATTCAATTATTTGTAAAAAAAAAGAAGTGTAAGAAATAAAATCAGGAAAGTTGTGAGTATGCACCTCAAAAGGGTGTTAGCAAAATCGCCCCTGTAAACGTGGGGGCTTGAGGGCTGGCAGATGTGCTCTTGGTCGTTGTAAGTCTACTCTGCTGCTGCTCTCTAAATAACAAGTGTCCGGGATCCTTGTGGGACTGGATGGCGATTTTTGTTCAGCTGATGGAAATGCTCCTGCTCATGAAAAGGCATCATGTTCTCTCATCATCGTCCTACATCACTTTCAAAAGGTCCTTGTGGATGTCAACAGGCGGGAAGCAGAAGTTCAGGTACCAAAATAGTCTGCAGGTGTGTGACTGCAAGTTCCTTCCTTGATGTCCAAATACAGATGACACCTCGAGGTTCAGCTTCTGGGTCAGTGATACAGGTGGATCCCCAGTCTCCGTTTACTCCTGCAAATATTCACATAGACAACAGTGGCCGAAAGTGTATAAGGCTGAAAAAGTGCTTTTTCAGCACCTAGAAAAATCACTACGTTTCTCCCTCCTCCTCTCACCTTCTCTCTCTTCATTACGCGCTGATCTTCCTCATTCTACACAGTCCAGCTGCTGAGCTTCTCATGCCTCGTCCCTCAGTGAAGAGCAGCATGAAGCTCTCCCGGGACAGCAGGCTGGTCAGTGCCGCCCGTCACGCCCAATCAGAAGCCCCCTCTCATCCTCAACTACCACAGAATATCGAGAGCATTTCCAAGACCTCGTTCTCACCGGACTTCCAAGCCCTTGTTAGAGCTTGAGGGCTCATTAAGGTGGGCACCCCAGCAAGACAAGCAGGGTTCCAAGGTGGCGGTTACTGGGACCATCTTCCCTAGTCCTCAGGTGAGTTCCAGTTTCCTGTGAATTACTCATGTGTTCATATTTAAAAGAATCTAGAATAACATCTGGAAAATAAGCTGCAATTGAAGGGATTTGACTGTAATCTCACCATTCGGAGAGGCTGAGGCAAGAATATCCCAAGTTCGAGTCCAGCCTGGGCAACTGACTAACTCAGTGAGATCTTGCCTCAAATAAAAAATAGAAAAGGACCATGGATGTAACTCAGTAGAAAGCCCCTAGCTTTAATCTCCAATAGTGCAGAAAAAGAAAATCCCTGGAAAAGGGATGGGTGTGCACACATCCACACAAACACACACAATCACTCTGAGATTAGTCAGGTATTTTATATATTTATATATATATAATAAAATATGATTGGGATTGAATTCTATTATGATTTATAAATGAACGTATTTATATGCATCTTGAGTGGTAATCTGTCACGAATATTTTATCTTTCTACACAATACAATAAAATCAAAACTGTTAGCTAAGTATACATTAGAACACACACACACACACACATGCACACACATATATCACGTATCAACTGAAGTTCTACTACCCCACAACTTCTTCATGGCAAGTCTCACTTCTGCATTCCGTAGTGTGTAGACAAGAGGATTGAGCAAGGGCGTCCCGATCGTATAAAACACAGCCACCATCTTGTCTACTGGAAATGTGGTTGGCGGACGTGTGTATATGAATATACAAGGGCCAAAAAATATGAGAACCACAACAAAGTGGGAGGTGCATGTGGAAATGGCTTTCCGTCTTCCTTCCGTGCTGTGGTTCCTCAGAGAGTACAAGATGACAATGTAGGAGATGAGCAGCAGTATGAAACTCACCGTGCAGATGGCCCCACTGTTAGACACAACCAACAAGTTTATCACACGGGTGTCCATGCAGGCAAGTTTCAACAAGGGCTGCAAATCACAGAAATAGTGATCAATCATATTGGGGCCGCAGAAGGGCAATCTCAAAGCCAGGAAAGTCTGCACCGAGGAATGGATGCACGACCCCACCCAGGCCAGAGCCACCAACACTACGCAGACATGCTGGCTCATGATGGTCGTGTAGCACAGCAGCTTGCAGATGGCCACATAGCGATCGGAGGCCATGAGGATGAGGACGAAGATCTCCATGCACCCGAAGAAATGCGCTGCGAAGACCTGCATCATGCACTCGCTGTAGGAGATGGTCTTCCTCTGAGAAAGGGCATCCACGATCAGTCTGGGGGCTGTGGTTGTGGAGAAACAAGCATCAGCCAAGGACAAGTAGAAGAGGAAATAGTACATGGGACTCCCAAGGGTCTGGCTTCTTCTAATGGTCACCACGATGAGAAAGTTTCCCAGCAGAGTCATAAGGTAGAGAGTCAAGAAGATCCCAAATATCACCTTCTGCTTTTCAGTATCTTGTGTCAACCCAGACAGAATGAACTCGGTCACACTCTTATTCATCACTGTAGCAGCAGCTGTGGGTAGGAGGCAGCCAACAACTCCTGATTTGTAAAAATGAAGCAATGAAATGACATATCAGATGGACCAGGAGATGGAACTCTAAATTCCCCACGTCTGTGCCGCAACTCCTGATCTGTAAAAATGAGCAATGAAATGACATATAAGATGGACCAGGAGATGGAACTCTAAATTCCCCACGTCTGTGCCATGTTCTACTACATATTCTACTACCTCCAACTGCACTGTGGTGAGATAAATTCCCTTGGAGGCCTTAAACATTGTAGATGCCGGGCCTCTTGAAGATTTTTCTGCTTCCTTGTAAGCTTGCTAGAATGGATCAAAGCTTGTGCATTTGGAGAATATTAGATAAATATCCTTCAAATATTTTGATTCCTACCTAGAGTATAAGCTGCATAGCTACTGTTTTCCTTGATTACCTTATCTAACTGCTTTGAAATTTAACCTTCCTATGTCAAAAATGGAGTGCAAGTATTGGCCCTACCATACTTTGAGTTTCTGGAAGAAGGCTAAAAGACCCTTATGCCCACGTATGTACACACTTGCATGTATGTTTCATGCATTTTGCATTGTATCTCTGCATTCTAAAAATCTGAAAAACACTATTCTAATAAAATTATATCCTAATATTGTTAGACAATCATCCCTGTTGAAAATCTTCTCAGAAAGTTTGACCTAGTTCAATTTGCCACTTTCCCACCTTAATTTAATTTTTAGAAGTTATTGCAGTTGTATTTGCTCTCTATTCTTCCATGATTATCTTTCACTTCATAGCTGAGCCGAAATTATGAGAAATTATCGTTAGGAATGGAAAAATTTTATCATGTTCTTGTGAGTCTGAAGATAAATGGAGAATAGATGATTAATTGTGTAAGATACTATGCAATTGTTACTGAAAGTGTAGGGAAAATCTGTGGAGAGATGAGAATGAGTTTCTGTAGGGAATAGTGTTCAAAGAGGAATTCAAAATTATTTGCAGATGTGAAGTATAATTTTAATCTAGGAAGTCTCATTCCCAATCAGATTTTCAGAGACATAAACAAAATTAGATAGGCAGGTATCAGCTTGGTGATTAATGATGGGAAGGGGACTAAGTGGTGGAGGGAGGGGAGAGAGCCAGAGGGGAAGGGGATGTAAAAAGAAATATGATGTGTATAAAAAAAAACAAAACAAACAAACAAAAAAGAAATATGATGTGTTCTGTACACAGAACTACTGCTGATGGTGAATGTATTCATGATGCACAATACACATGGAGTAATTATTAAAAAAGTGATCAGACTCTAACTTTACGCTAGTGCCCACTAGTGGCCTGGTATTAAACGAATCTATTGATATCCATATGACCAATGTAAATAATAAAATAATCTACCTTTTAGGTTTGTTATGAAAATTAATTCAATATGTGCAAAGAATACATGAGAAGTGGTATACCATATGTACAATTGGATTTGTTATATTCAGTATGATTATAACTGGCTTTTGAAGACCTACTTTCCATGCTATCAAACTATTAATTCAAGTTGTTCATTTATGCACAATGCATTTTCACACTGCTTTAAAACATAGTTTCTTTGCTGAGTAGCTAGAATTATAACAGTGCTATGGATTACACAAGTTTTTTTTTTTACAGTTGCAACAAGCTAGCGATAACAGTTCCAGACATTTAAATAACTACAAAGATAAAATGAGTGAAAGTACATACTGTTTTGAATGTAAAGATTCTCTGAGGAGAAGAAAATAAAAGTAAATTTCTTGTCCTGGAAAAATATGGAATTTGGAGACATAAAAATCAGAGGAGTATGAGCATTTGGGATGTAAAGACACATTTTAATGAAAATGGGAGGGAAATATTTTTCAGGAAAATGAATCAACACCAAATCTCTAATTAGGGAGACTCCAAACCCATACTGTGGTAGATAAGCTTGGAAAACTAAGTAGTTCTCTTAGAGGAAAGTCATGAAAGCCAGGCCATGAAGTTTGGATGAGTTTTTCTTTGGAAACATATAAAATTTGCAGCATTAAACACAAGATCAGCTACATTATTATTCATGAATCACTAAGGAACAAAACTACCCTGAGTTGTTTAATGGAATATAACTATATTTTTGTGTTACTTGGTGAGCTCACATATTATGAAAAGCCTACTTCCTTTGAGATGTGAGGTCCCACTGAAGACATCTGTCTTTCTGTTTCCTGTTCTTAGAAACTCACTGGAAATCTTAGAAATTAGTTCACTGCAGTCCCAACAAAATGCAGACGGGCTAATAGTCATCCTGAAAATGATTCATCATTTGCTTCGGGATTGCCATTTCCTTGCTTGGACAAGGATTACCAGTGCTCACTCTCAACCATGCTTTGTAAGTGATAGTGAAATTAAACACCTTTTATCAGTGTTAAGAAAATCAGTTTTATATTTGCAAAGCATAAGACAGGATCATTTTGTACATTACTTTGTACTTCGTATGTTTGAAAATGTCTCACGAAGTTTACTCGAAGAGAAAGAATACTTCACATTATGTCTCCTAGAGACACGTGAGTTTTCATTGCACAAATACAGTTCAGACAGACCAAAAATTCAGGCTAATGTATTACAAATGCCAATATTATCCATGGCTGTCCTAGCAGCCTTTAAGTAGACATTCACAGGCTTCTACTGAGATGCCTTTTATAGGTCTCTAAACAGGGAAAGGAAAAGGACTCAAATGCAGATATTCCATCTTCTTCTTACCTCATATCAACTCATCCTTTATCCTTCTTGCTGTGACTTTAGAAGGGAAAGTGAAAGCTTTAAAATAAAAGTATTCATAAGTAAAGTAAAATGATTGCTCTGGCTTCCACGTAGAATGGTCTATACATAGAATGGTCTATACACTCACCTGGCTCTCGAACCCCACACTGGTACTATTGTTGCACTTTCCCATCACCGTCTTTCTGTTCTGCTCATCCACACTCCAGCTAAACCAGGCAATTTCCCTTCCTCACACCCACACTGAACAGTCTCCTTCCCTGAATATGCCAGTTTCTAATCGCCTGTCTGGGTCTACAATCTCCATCCCGCTTTCTACCTGTTCACAGAGCATGTAATTCAAAGCTGCCTCCTAAGCAAAGCCTTCCCAGATCTCCTCAGTCAAATAATCTTAATAGCATTTCGCAGTGAAAATGTGCATTTTCATGGGATCATTTGGTCTCTACTATATTCTTCTCTTATTTTTGCTTCAGCACCTTTCATTCCCATGATTTTATTATACCTTGTAAGAAGAGTTTGTGTTGTGCCAGCTTGTACAATTTAAGATAATCTGGAGATAGAGATGAGCAGAAAGCAATTAGAGAAGATCCAGGACCAGAATACAAGCCTCTCGCGGGACACTCCCTCGCTCCTGCCACACTGAGCATCACACTCCACCCATTCAGGAGGAGCCAGCATGCACACTGGAAACTTTAAACAAGTAACTATAGAAACGACTGAAATGCTCAGCTTGGGCCCCATTACACGGATGCAACCTTCAGGATGGGTCAAGGATATCAGCATTTTATTTGTATATTTAAAACACAATAATGAGAAGGAGATAGCAAATTCAGACAGTGATGAGAACGGTGAAAGAAAAATAATATTGTGAACGAGAGTCAGAGAAGAGAGCGAAGAGACTGAGACACAGAAAACTCATCATCAAGGAATCATAAACAGAGAGGCGTTTTTTCCTAGGATTTCACTAAGGAATTTTGCTTCTCTGTCTCTCTTTCTCTCTCTCTCCCTTCCACTCCTTATACTCTGACTTACCATCACAGGAAGCATGTACACAGCAGGGCTGAAGCTCAATCCCAGACGAGTGACACCCCCGTCATCAGGAGCAGGACGCTCAGCACAGTCAGCGTCCGCACAGCTCTGTGAGCTCAGCGTGTCCCCCTTTCTTGTCCTGCACTCAGACTTTGCCAGCGAGAAGTCTGCAGGTCGTAGATCCTACACACTGTCCCCTTCGTCATTGATCAGAATTGAACCCGTGACGCTGATGGGGCAAACGGAGGCCAGCGCAAGCTGAGCAGACTTGCGCTATTGCCAGTGAGCAAAAGCTGAGCCTGGAGCTTTGGGATTCTTAGGAGACGGACCCGGAGGACAGCGACATGCTTCTGAGTTGGAAGCAATAGAAAGGACACGGTTCCAGTAGGTCTGCAAACTTACCTTTTTTCTTGAAAAAAAAAGAAAGACATGGCATATGGCATTCAGTGAAGTGTACATAGTTATCTTTTTTTCAGCTCCGATTTACTTCGAAGATGAATCATATTCAACAAATGTGCAACATATGAATGATACTTTCCATCCACCCACTCTTGGGTTCTGTTCCCGATGCTCTGCAGACAGAGGCACTTCCACAGATGGTCCACTTTCCGAGAACACCTGAGTTCGACTCTACCAAAGTGACTGAATATTACTGGTGTGTTTACTATTCTTCCTACAATGTTTTCTTACAACAAAAGAAGGTATCTCTTTTTTTCTGTACAGAAACATCTGTAAAGTGAGCTCTCTTAGCCCAAAACAGTCCCTGGCAGAATGTGAATGAAAGGTGCATGTTTGCTCCATCAAATATTCATAACTATTTCACAAAATTCACAAATGCCAGCCTCCTGAGGGACAAAGACCACGCCCCTTCCACTGAACCCTGAAGGATTTATTATAAACTATGCAGCGCAATTCATCTAGGTCTACAGCAAACCCGGGTGACGGTTAATCCCAAGCAAGGCTGTTGACAGGCAGATTCTGTCCCTTGTCTTTTCTCTTGGCCTGTCCTAAGGGAAAACTTGCACTTCAGTTAGCAAATACTCCAAGCAAGCTTTCAAACTCATACTGAGGTGTAGACTAATAAAAGAAACTGAAGGCTTTCTACTTTAAGCCAAATCTATTCAAGTGACAGTTAAACATTCAAATAGATAAGGTATAACTGAAATTTTGCTACATCATTTGGGTTCCTGGGACTTCATATTTCTTAATAACTGCTAGGTATGTATTATGTAAAAAATGTTAGCATTAAGCCTGGGGAAATACATCAGCAGTATAGTGCATTTTGCTTTTTTCTTTTTTTGGAGGGGGAATGCTGGGGATTGAACTCAGGGCCTTGAGCTTGCTAGGCAAGTGCTCTACCACTGAGCTAGATCCGCAGCCCTACAGTGGTATTTTGCAGGAAGAAGGCCCTGGGATCAAAGCAATTCAATGAAAGTATCGCTATTAAATTCAATGATATAGTAGTAATGATTTGATTAACAATCACGTATTAATGATAATTGTGTTGAAGAAGTATAGTCTGAGTAGTGAACAACTACATTAGCTGAGAACAGTGTGTTAGGAGAGTGATAAAAACACAAAGCAAATTTTGTGTATTTTTTTTTTTTTTGTGGTGCTGGAGATCGAACTCAGGCCCTTGTGCTTGCAAGATAAGCACTCTAATCACTGAGCTAAATCCCCAGCCCTTGTGTACATTTTTGAAGCCAATTTTTTTTTCTAATATATGAGATATGAGCTGTGGTATGGACAGATTGACTTTATACTTTGGGTTAGGGAAACTAGGCTGATGTTTTACCTGGGAAGGCTACAGACAGTGTATGTGTGCCAAAAGTAATTGAATATTAAATGTGAAGACCTCTATTTAATATACAAAAGAACATGTCAAGTAAGAAGACGAGTATTAAAGTCTGGTCTACAAGATGATACAATCAGAAACAGGAACACTGAGTGAGCCTCTCTCTTCCCTTTGTTCACCCGTGGACACGGCGCCTCTCTGACCTCTCTGGTTCTTATTTGTGGTCAAGCTGAGCAGCTTCTGATGCTTGAGGCAGCAGACCCTGAGTCCGGACAGCAGGGAGAGATGCAATGGGAGGCACCTGGAGTTACAGGTCTCCGACCCTTTACGTACTGGATACCTGGGTTCTGTAAGGCCTCTTGCTGGGTTGCTCTTCCTTCTGCCTGTTCCTGCTACTGTCCTATAATCTTCAATACATGGAAGAATTTACTGTGACGTGCACACTTGGCAATGCTTTCGTTGTCGTACACAAGAACCTGGACTATTTTGCCCACTCAGCTGTGTCAAAGGGAGATGTTGAGAGTGGAAATATAAATATAACATTTATCAGCAGAGGGGACACGAGCATCAAACTGGGGCTTAACAGACTGACATTTAGGGCCTCTTGGAACTATGTGTCATTTGTAATTCGTAAGTTTGTAGTGATTTTGGGCTACTTACTTTGGGTTCTTGTGATGCCTTATTTACTTTCTTTCACTGGCACAAAATACTGACACCCACAAGTTAAGGGAGGAGAGATGTATTTTGTCTCATTTTAAAGAGGTTTCTGTCCACAGTCAGCTGACTCCAAGGCAATGCTACATGGCAGAGGGGACTGGTGGATGAGACAGAGTTCAAGGCATGGCGGACAGGAAGCAGCAAGGGTCCCGGTAGGAGAGAGACACACACTTTCCAGGCCACACCCAGTGTGACCAACCTCTCCCCACTAGGCTTCGACTGCCAGCATCACACCCAGCTATATGCCCAGCAATGGACTAATCCCGTGATGCGTATTACACACCCGGGATCCAGTCACTTCCCCAAAATCCGATTTAGAGGCACATGAGACTTTGGGAGGACATCTAGATATGAGACATAACATGTAACTAGAATTTTATTTTCCCTGTCAGTCAGTACATATGAAATATTTGAGTCATTCATTAAAACTTGCATTTGAGAGGATAGTATTTTGTACTTCAAATAAGCTATTGCACGTGTTAGATATAAGACATCAATTCTTAATCTATAGAACAAACCTGATGCACCATGTCTTATATTTCTGTAACTTATACAATGTCTTTACTCACATATCATACTCCTGATGTTATTTTTGGGGTTTCTAGCTTTTAAAGGTATGCATAGATTTTGAAAGATTCATTTTAGAATGTATTGTGCAGACATTTTCCATGCTATATTGTATTATTTTTATATACCCACATATTTCTAATTTTAATAATAATTTTACATTCTTATTTTCATTTTTTGATTATTAGAACTCCTTTTTAAAATAAGGAGTAGTCATAATGTATTTATACTTTCAAGCAATTTTTAATTCACATATAAATTTGCTTATATAAATGTGACCTTTTATATATTTATTCAGTGTATTTATTAGTTCATGTTTCTGATGCATAGTGATTACTTCTATTGTAGATATTTGGTACATAGACATGACATTTCTTAATTCTTTTTATGGCCCCTCCCCTCCTGCCTTTAAGTGTACTTCTCATTTAGATTCTTTTCCCTATTTCCAATAATTTTTTCACAGTAGATTTCTAAGTCATTACTCTGGTATTCCATAGAAATTTTTTTTAATTTTTATTTTTACAAAGAAAATGTATTGGTACTTTATATACATAATGATCATAATCAACGTGGTTATTTTGTGCCTGTACATGATGAATCTTGGTTTTCCCCCCTCTTACCCTCCCCCCTTCCATTCACCCACCCCTCTCTATTTGAAACAAGTTTATTTACATTTTCCATTTTTTT
>QZML01002177.1:0-34983 GCA_016801275.1 Hystrix brachyura
TCTTACTGAAATTGATCACTATTGACTTAAAATTTGTTATTAAAAACAAAATATATGCTTGCTATTAAACTATGTCCATATAGAGAGACATCTGTATTATTTATAGCATACACACTTAGAAATATGTAAGTAAATGACCTTTTAAAAATTATTACTGATGTATAATGAATTTCAAAATAAGCAGGTTGATTTTCTGTCTTACAGGCACAGGTTTCCCAGCTTACCAAAATCTTGCTGTTGAAGGACTTCAGTAAAAAACAAAAATAAAATTCACTATTACCCCACCACACAATGCATCAAATTCCCATACCCAGCCGCAATGCATGGAATCCCCATACCCAGCCAATTCAGACTAACTTCAGCGTTAAACACAGTCACGATTACATCCACCTCTGCTTCCTTCCATCTAAATAATGAAGACAGAATGCTTATTACATATTTAAATGTGTACTATTGAAACTTTACAGCCAGGTAATATATTTCTACCAACTAATAGTGGATCTCTTGTCAAAGTACCAGCTTACCTGAGGAAGCCTCAAGCTTTGACCCACACAGTTCTACTACAGGAAGACGTATGTCTGATGTGATTAACACATACTTAGTAAGTATGGAGACGCGAAGGTGTCACTGAACGCTACAGAGAAAGAACTAGAGGCTGCTGTGCCATGTGGCATGCTAAGACACAACAACGGGAGGCATACACACCTGAACACACACACAAGGTGCAGAGGGCCGCCTTGCTGTCCTTTAAACACAAGCTTTTGTTCTAATATCTCCCGGGGCCTTATATATTCTCCCGAGGCGGCTGCACCTCAGTCCTGAGAGCCACTCGCTTTTGACTGACTCACTCTTTCCCTTTGCAAAGCCAGTTCTGTAATGACTTTGCCTCAGTCTGACTTTATTTTTTCTAATTTCCAAGAATGTGTATTGGTACATTGTAGACATAGTGATCACATTCATCATAGTTAATTTGTACCTGTACATGATACATCTTGGTTCTTCCCCCTTCTTCCCCACCCCTCCCTTCCACTCCCCTCCCTTCCCTATTTTACAGTAGCATTTCCCCTTTTTTTTCCTTTCTTTTCTTTTTCCTTTCCTTCTTTCCCCCCCCGCCTTTCTAATTATCCTCCCTATTGAATATTATTTTTCTTTTACTTAGCATCAGTTATACTTCTTTGTCCTTGTTTATGCTTACAGTTTCTCATACCAGAGAAACAATTCAATATGTACTCATGAGCGTTTGATTTATTTCACTTAAGAGTATGTTCTCAGGGTACATCCATTCAACTATAAATATCTCAAGTTTATCCCCTTTTATGGCAGAGTAATACACCATTGTATAGAAAAAGCAAATCAGTCTGACTTTCTTGCCATCTTTCTTCACACGAATGTAAACATGGTCCTTTGAACTCTTTAGCAAAACAGTATTATATAGCTCTTAGAAAACTTCTTCTGAAGTATACCTATACTGAAACATTTGTTCTAAATATTTCAGTATTTAAAATACATATTTTTAGAGTTAAAGTTTTATTGGTACTTTATTCATTTCAACAATTTCAGATTTTGTTTTGTTTTGCTTGGTTTTATTTTTACAAATTTAAAAATTACTCGAGAAAACCTATACCATTTTAGCTGCTAAACCTCTAATAATGTACATTTGCCTTCTCAGTATTGCAGCACACCACTAAAACCATCTGCATATCATGAATGAGCAACAAGTGATAAAATGTTCAGTTTCAGATGATAATTATACAACTTGAACTAGTTCGACCACATAATTCCTGAAATCTTATGAAATGTTCAGTTTCTGTAGAAAATTATGAGCCTTAATAGAAAAATGTGAACAACTATTATCCCATTTATTTGTTTCAGAAGAAAAAAGTGAAATCAAAGCTACTCAGGGGCATGTAATTTTTAACTATTTATTAATTTATATATCTTAAGTACAGGAATATCTCATTCGTACTAATTAAAATTTTTATCAAATAATGTATTTATTAAAATTTTACTTATCAAAATTGCTATTTTTAAAAGTACAAGTAAACATTATAAACATTATTGTTGAAACTTTTTTGTTTTAATTTGTGGAATTTTTATCTATAGAACTCACATTTATGCAATGGTGTTTAAGTTGTAAAAGTGTGATAGAAATGCATTGTTAGCAGCCATTCTTATACTTGTAAACAGTCCTATGGATTTGTCTTTCTTTCAGTTTAATGTATTGCCTGTCTGCTGTTTTCTTGATGCTAAATATACTACTGGTTGCTGCAGAATTAAAAAAAAAAAAAACAAAAACATAGGATTAAAACAAAAAAAAACATAGGATTATCTGCTTCGCACTGCTCATTAAGATCCTGAAACACAGCAGTTTGAGGTACTCCCCAGATGGCATATAAATACGAACCTCTGGTTTGACACCTTATGAAACCCTCTAGTGTGTACTAAGTGTAAATTTTATTTCATTCTCTCAAAATGCAAAATGTCTGGTGCTAATTGATATTTCATTGATAGAGCATCTGTGAGGGTCCAATTATAATTTAACACATGAGTATTTGCAAAATTCTATTGTTATGCTGAAAGTTTTAATTGAGAAGCGAATACAATATTTCATTTAAAGAAATTAAGTTTAACCCTTGTCTCTTCTTAAACAACAACAGCAACAACAACAACAAAAAAAACCGAAAAACAAAAACAGAAACCTTTTTTGTGTAGTCATAATGCTGCTGACAAAGAGAAACAGCTACAAATAGGGGAAACTGGTGAGATTATCTTGGCCAGCCATCTGCCTGAATGGAATATACTTCACCCTGTTTTACAGACATCTAGATACGGCTGTAGGAATGAACGGTGAGAATAAGTACATGGAAATATGAGCCCAAATCCCCATTAACAAGAGCAGTTTTAAGAGAAAAATAATTACACAGATATATCCAATGGGAAAGGATGTTTGTAATTCTAAGATTTCCAGACTCCCACAAATTCTGAAAAGGAAATACTTGCTTAAATAATATATTATATTCAATCTTCATGATCATTCAATCCTCATGATAAAAAGACCCACAATAGATAGCATGCCATGAAACATGTTTCATTTCACTGATTTCATGGTGTTTTTATTTGATTTCTTTACTATCACTTTGAATTCACTGTTTGAATAATTTCATATATAATCCCTTCGAACATACCATTTGGTGTTTATTCTTTTATTTAATACACATTAGTATTAACCTTCTAAGCCTGGGAAACACGATGTAAACCTGCTTATGTATTGTTTTTGGTTACCCGATCAATGAAGCCTAGGAAAGGAATGTGTTTTGTTTTCAATACCCACAATTTATATTGAGCTTATAAACTTTTGTTATCAGGTGGCATTTGTTAAGGTAATTCTACAATAAAACCTCAGTGCCCTGCTTACATAGAAACAGTTTGCAGTACCAAGTTGTTGAACACACGAACAAATAACAAAAAAGAAACAAAATAAAGGAAAATGTAATTCAGCTTATAATTGACACCTGAGCACTATTATAAACGTTAAGCTTTCTTACAAATTATATTCAAAAAGGGAAATGGATCTGGGTTAGAAACGTTTAAAAATATTATGAATTGAGTTACTGTTCTGATACTGAGATGGGTAACTCCAATTTCATTACAATTTATTCTATTTTTTCTTATTACATTTCTTTTGGATAATAAAAACTAGCCATCACAGTATTACGATTTATTTTATAATTTATTTTGTTATCTTCTGTTTCACTTATTAATCCATCTTGATGCTATAAATAAATTTATAATTAAAATCAAGTGCAGAGGCAAGATGGCTGCAACCAAGAGGAAGCGGCGTGGGGGCTTTCCGGTTCAGATGAAGAAGCCAAAATAAAACAAAAAAGGTGCCGGGGCTCCAGCTAGGTCACCGGTGGAAGAAATAGAGGAGGAAGAGGAGAGAGGCCGAATCCCAGGCCCAGGTCCCAGGTAGAAGGGGCTGCGCCTGCGGCCGGGTTCCATGCGCCTTCCTCGCGACGGCCTACTCAGCTTGTGCTGCACTAAGGTGGAAGTCGCTGGGGTGACCTGCCCGCCGCCTGGGGAGGCCGCCCAGCTGGACTGGGCACAATGGCTGCCTCTGGTACTCGCTGCCTTCTGGCAGGCCACGGTCTGTAGACCCTTATTCTCCTGTTGCAGGGAAAGCAAATGGAAAAATAAGGAACGGGGTTTCGTCTTTTCTTCCAGAGGAATAAATTTCAGAGCAACACATTTAATGCAGGCCTTGATAACTTCGATGGCAGAGGCCTCCCAGCTGGACTGGGCACAGTGGCTGCCTCTAGTACTCGCTGCCTTCTGGCAGGCCACGGTCTGTAGACCCTTATTCTCCTGTTGCAGGGAAAGCAAATGGAAAAATAAGGAACGGGGTTTTGTCTTTTCTTCCAGAGGAATAAATTTCAGAGCAACACATTTAATGCAGGCCTTGATAACTTCGATGGCTCATTTCAAGTAGATACTAAAATGGATCATAAAGATAAATTATTTGTGATTAATGAGGTCCATGAAATGAAAAACGTCAAATTGCAATAAATGCATTTATTTTGATGCAATTTTTTTGTGTGTGTGTGTGTGCTGAGGATCGAACTCAGGGCCTTGTGCTTGCTAAGCAAGCAGTCTAACCACTGAACTAAATTTCCAGCCCCAATGCATTTATTTTGAAGCAGAGAGAAAAACAAGATCTTTATATGTGGGTTTTAAATTCACCTCATGCTTCCTCTTCCAAATTCCTTGCTCAGAATCTTCATGCCCTAGCTGAACTAGAGTTAAGTGGAAACCAAAAGGTTCTAGGCCGCTTTTGTCTTTTGACCCTGCTTTCGATGAATTGCCACATTATACTTTGTTAAAAGAACTCTTAATTCAGATTTTTAGTACACCACAGTGTCATCCCAAAAGCCAGCCATCTGCGGCCCATGTTTTTCCTTTCACCATTTTGGATAATAGGATATGATTTCGGAAATTTCAGGTAATAGAAGAAGATGCTCAACTTGTAGAAATAGGACCTCGTTTTGTCTTCAATTGGATAAAGATTTTTCAGTGAAGTTTTGGAGGACCAACTTTATATGACAGTCCTCGCTACCAGTCACCAAACAGGCACTGGCGTATCATAAGATCCATGACAGCTGCAAACTACAAAGAGAAACCGCAAGTAAAAGATGTGCAGAAACTGAGAAAGAGCCAGAGACTATTCTTCCACGAGATCCCACTGAAGATGTTTTTGTTACACCAGCTGAGGAAAAAAACCAATAGAAATACAGTGGGTAGAACCAGAGCCAAAAGTCGATTTGAAAGCAAGGAAAAAAAGGATTTACAAAAGGAAAAGAAAATTGAAACAGGAAATGAACAGTGGAAATGCAGAATGAATTGATGGATAAGTAAGTTGTTTTTCAGTTAGTGTATATTTATTTCATATTCAGTGAATTCAGATGTGTAAATACATCCATTATCTTGGACTGCCTTATGTGTAATTAGTGTGCCATTTAAAAGAAAAAAGGTCTTAGAATCAGTGGTGTTTATCTTTTTCTAAATAAAGCACTGTATTACCAGGAAAAAAAAAAAAAAAACGATTGGGAGTAAATGAATTAGGATGTAATTAGTGGTCAAACTATCCTAAAGAACTACACATTGTCAGTTTTTAGTAAGAAGTTGAAGTAAATGTGGGGCATGTTGGTTAATTTATTCATGTGGCTACTCAACAATTGTTTACTGTAAATACTGCCAATAAACTTTCCATGACTTCTATTCTATACAATAATTATTAAGAATATGCAATTTGCTCAATACTTTTATTACACCAATTTAATACCAAGAGACAAAATTTAAAAATTCTAATCTGATTTGTTATTACATAACTGCATTTTCCTCTCATTAGATAGGTATAGGGCATGTAGCAAGGTGGTTCATTTAAAAAACAACAAGAGAAATAAGAAATAAAAGGAAAAAATAGAAACAAAGCTTTTGTAAATAAGGAGGGAGGGGGGTGAAGGGAAGAGAATGGGAAAAAAAGAAGCAACAATATATATCATGTACAAGTACATATTCCCTATGATGAATGTTATCACTATGTACATCTAAAATGTACCATTAAAATAAAATTTTAAAAAAAGATAAAAATAAATAAAAATTAAAAACAACCTCCAAATGGCTAATATTTCTGGTATGACTCTCATAGTGCTGGTTTCTATAAAGCTTTACCATTTCATCCATGAAGAAGTCAGAGTTTATATATCAAATAGAAATTTGTTTCTATTTTCTACAAACATAAATGTGACTATACTTCTAATTCTTTGCAATATATCTATCTAGAAGGCTCTACTTTTTTCTATAATGTTTAAATTGAAATGCTAGTGTGAAAAGTATTGATTGGCAAAGAAATCCCAAATAAAAACAAGTCAAAGTAAAATGCTAGAAGGTAGACGTCCTGTACTACGCATTTACCAAAATGATTCTTAACTGTGAGCAGTATATTATTTTAAAATAAATACTATACACACACACACACATGCACACACACACATGTATGTATATATCTCCAGGCATTTCATATGGATCGGTAATATGAAATGCAACTACTTGCCTTTGATCAAACTTGACAATTAATTTTGTTTGTTTTTATTTTCAGTTCATGGGAGTATGATTTTGGAACTGAGGTTCACTGCTAAGAACATTAATGTTAAACAGAAAAACAAGTTGCACATTGAGATGCCCACAAAATAAAATGACCAGTTTTAGAATTTTAAAGACCTTTGTATATACACATATGAAAACCAAAATGGAATACAATTCTAACTCATATTTTATCTTTAATGTGTTAAGATGTAAACCTAAAAGATATTAAACCTTCCCTGTAGTGTATCAACATGCAAACTCTGGTTTCTCCATAACCTTAATCATCAGAAGAGCTTTTTAGTATTGTATATCTGTGTATATTTTACTTGTTTTCATTTATTCAAAATGATTTAATTATATTCATTACACAATGTTTACCTTGCACATATATTGCAAACAACATCACACAAATAAATGTACACATATGCATCAAATTCTTTTAATCATTTTAAGGAATTTCAAACCTTTTTAATTTTATTCATAGGATTATTTTGGTATTTTGACTAATGATGATCAATTTATACCCCAAAGTAACTTCCTTCGCTACAAGAATGCCAAATGTTTTAAAATTAGAGTAAAATGAATGTTCATCTCTATTGAACTTTTTCTAAATTTTTTTTAAGTTTATTGCTTCCTTTATTCCTAGGATAGGTCTCAGAATCTTACTACCTTAAATCCTTTGTAACTGATGAGAATTTCTTTTCCCTGTTGCTCTCTTTATGCTCTTAGAAACGAACGCTATGACTTGTTCATATTTGACTAGATGATTAGCATATTATCAGGAGAAGGCCACAATAGGAGAGATGAAGTTAAACAAGGCCAGTAGAATGCCTCTTATTTATATTCTTCACCAGCATGTATGTGTATGTCCCTTTGTGTCTGATTTATCCAGTCTACTCGATTCTATATCATATAATACGATGCAATGTCTCAAGTTTTTCTCATCAAATAGTTATTAAACTATTATTCGAGTAAATTGACTTTTGCTCCTTTTTAGCAAGATCCAGACTTGAATTTGCTGGTTTGAGGCCTAATCAATACTGTGCTAACTGCTCCATTAATCCTCGCCCACTCCTTCTCTCGTCCTTCCAGAGAGCTCTTTGCTGTTGCCACCTCACAGCAGATAATTGATTTTCTAAGGTAATAACTTCAGAAGCTTATCACTGATTTTTTCCTTTCTCCCAACTGCAGAATGCAATCAAGTTTTGAAGCATCGCCTTAATTTCTGATTATCTAAAATGGATCATTCTGTAGTCTAACTTAATGAACGAAAAATGAGGGAAAAAGAAAGAAAAAAAAAGGAAAAAAAAAGGTTTGGCCACCACATTTTCAAGTAGGAATAATTAGCAGGGTTTATAATACTTGGTACTATAGTTTGAAATAATTCTTGGATTCCTGATTCCTGATTCCTGATCATAGAAGCTTTTAGTAGAAATTTAAATAATTTCCTTGTATGTTTAGCAACATGGAACATGATATATTATCTAGTTACCAAATATATTGAAATTATAGCCATAGAAAAATACTACTTAAACTAAATTTTACAGAGTCTGAAATAAAAATTCTAACAATGTCATAAGAGTCTGTGATTTACTTTAGTTCTGATTTTGAATTTATATGCTCAAAATGACAATTTGTTTCTAATACTTTCCATGTAGGGGAGAAGAGTATGCTGTTGATTACCTTCTTTCACTCCTGTCTAATTTCTAATGATGTTGTATTAATTAATTATTTAAGAATTATTCTTTGCACATAAATATGGGATGTGACCAAAATATACACTGAATGATCAAATTTGAAAAAAAAAATTATTAAAGTAAAAAGATACATTGCTATTAACCCTCCACAAAATGCTGCCAGTCTTTGGACACATTTATCCCATTTTCTTGTCAGTTTCTGAAGCAAGTTCGGGAAGTCCTTTTTCATGTCTTTAGGAGACAGGACCAAAAAAATAAAGAAAGAAAGAAACACTGCGGCCGCCCAAAGGTAAAGGCTGCCCTCGCCCATCTCATTGACCTGATACAGCACCCTGTGCCATGCAACTGCTGGCTGTTCCCCAAAGTCAAAGTGACCATGACAAGTAAAATTTTTGAATCATTTCAGCACACCAAGGTAGGCACTACAGAGGAAGTAAAAGCACTCACAGAAACGGTCTTTGAAGTGAAGGCTTAAAAATGTTCAAAAATGGACTTTGAAGTGAAAGCTTAGAAATGTTCAAGAGGGGGAATACAGTCAAGAACAAATGTGAGGGGCATTAGTGGCAATATGTCTTTTACTGTAATACATTAAAAAAAATTAAACACCATATTTGTGGATCATGCCTCGTATTTTATTTAACATTTTGTTTTCTAAAGTGATACCTTCGTATTGCTTGTTATACACTGTAGTAATGACAGTTGTGGTTGATGAGTGTAAAACTTGCCAATTATTCGACGTTCTAAAAATATGAATTGTGTATGTTATTACCAATGCTTGACAGAAGATTTTCTGAAATGTTTCTAATCTAATCACAATCTAATCCAATTCTAATTGGATACAGCCTGGAAGCTTGAAGGTTGCAACTAGATCTATATATAAGGACGCACGGTCAAGAATGAAAACATTTCTAACTTGTGTTTAAGGCTCCTGAACAATTCGGGATAAGCTCTTGGTTTTGCCTTTAGTAATACGGGCTACAGAGACCCTTTCATTTAGTAGCCACGAGGCACCAGGATTTTCAACAAAGAGGCAAAGACCGGGAAAGGGGAGTGGGCTCATGGTAAATCATATCAGCCTGGGGGGCAAGGATAAAAGGGAAAGTTGTGATTAATAGGTGTTGCTGATTTCTGTGAGGTGAATCCCTTCACTGTGGCCAATTTCCAGCCAATGATTTAACTAGCTTTCAAATTATTAAAAATTCTCTTTTTAGATATTGCCAATCAGTCGAAATTACCTCCCTCACACCACTGAATAGGCATCACCTGTTGTCAATATTTTTTAAAATAAAAATACTATTTAGGATTTTTACTTTATTTTAACTATTAATTATTAATAATCTAATTCTCCATAATCCCCCTTGTATTCTCTACACACACACACACACACACACACACATACACACAGAGTGCTTCACTGACTGACTGATTTTCTTCAGCTATATTACTAAAGCAGTCAGCTCTGTAACCTTCTTGTACACTCTGATTGCATGTACACACAGAGTCACATGCTTCACTGACTGACTGATTTCCTTCAGCTATATTACAAAAGCAGTCAGCTCTGTAACCTTCTTGTACACTCTGATTGCATGATAAGGAAAGAAGAAATATATAATGACTGTCATTACCAGCTTTTCACCAAGCTCTTACATCAGCAAAGTAATAAAGACATGTTTCCCTGGTTTCCTCTTTTTTGTTCATATGGGCATATTGGATGGCTTATTAGCTGCATTTACATTTCTAATATTTTTATGGATACATCATCAGTAATATTCATTAACTAGGATTACAGGCTTTAAAATCTTTAGGATGCTAAGTACAGTGATGATTATACTCACTGTCAGCCATTGCCAATCAACATGAATGGAATCAAGAACATAAAATTCTGAATTTTCAAGATAAATATGCCACCTCTAAAGGAATACTAGTTCTAGCATCTTATTCGATGAGTATAGGTTATTTTATAGAAAACTAGCTCACTGGCCAATCTCAGGAGTACTCACACTTCAGAGTTGTTACAGATATTGGTAGCTATTGGTAATCGTGGCTCTGATGCCGCAGAAATGAAAAAACATAGTGCACTGCTGAATCCACACACGAATCTTCCTGGCATCACAAATATAAACTAAACTGACTTACTAGTTGTCTAATCTGATGAAGGTTTGCAAACATTGACAGAATTCTTTTCTAGTCCACATTACAATAATGTCATCTATACTTGTCCACAGTGGTGAGTGAAGATGCATACGTGAATCTTCCTTTTCGCCTTAAGTCATACTTTGGTGTAGAAATAATAAAATGATGTTAAAATTTAGACCTTCAAAACTGAAAAAAAGGGGTCAAGATTTAACTTTTAAAAATATACTGTCATACAATTATACTTATGTCATTCCAGTTAAATGGTTTTTGATAGTTTAGTAACTGAACAGTAGCAGTCTTCAGACTGTTCTAAACATTTAAATTGTGTAGGCTGCTATTTCAAGATTTGGATTTATTGATTGGCCATTCTTTAAAATAAATGAGCCAGTCCTTTAAAATCACTATACGAATGAATGTTTCCTTTTTCAATGTTGTTTACCCATGTCTCTTCTGTCTACCAGTTCTTATATTCTCATTTTACAATTATTTTCTTCTTAAAATTCCAAGGAAGCTATCTTCTGTATTTCTGTAACAGACACTCTAACTTATTACGTCAGAAATAAATGAGCAGACTCCGAATTTTAGTTTCAACATGTTAAAATCTTACAAATTGTCACTCTTGTCCTTAAATGAAGAAAAGATAGAATTACTGAAAAATCAGTCTTATTTTATACCTATCAGAAAACTAGAGTTTTAGGGTAATTTATAGCACAGAAATTGGGAGAGAAGAGCATATCAGAGATATACAGAAATATGTGACATGTCTAAAAACAAAAAAATTGCAATAGTCTGAGGAGAAAATTAGTCATTAGAATCAGATTTAAACATGCACCAGGTGTTGACATTATTAGGCATGTAAGTAAAAATAATTTCTAATATATTAAAGATACTATGTAATGAAAATGAAAAAAATCAACTCCTCAGACCCAGAGTGCTCAGATCTTTCTCATTCCTTGTCTTTGGATCTGGCCCTTGATTGACTAGTGGAAAAGAGGCACTGAGCTCTTGAAATATTATTCTTTATAAGTATGTTTTTGTGTGCCTCAGGCCTTGGGCAGAGTGGTACCACTTTGTTAAACTAGTTGATAGCAAAAATGTCATACATAGTGTATGCTTCTTCTTATTCTGGAAGGCTGGATTCTGAGAATCTAAGATTAGTCACACAGATACTGTGTCTATAATTAATCCCCAGCATAAAACTCGGAAGCAAAAACCCCCAAACTGTGGATATGAGAGCTACAGTGAGCGCCTGATTAGCAGTAGGCCCTGTGTGTTACTGTTCTGCATCACTACTAAAGAATTAATCATGTTTGGGCAACTTCACTTACAGAGGACATCTGGAAGTTTAAATCTGGCTTCTATCCTTTTCCCCATGTGCACTTCCCTCACTGTTGATTCAATCAACATTCTCGTATTGTAAAGCATGGTCAAATGTATGCGTGAATTTAACTATGCCTTAGAGTGCCCAGATTAAATATTTCTGGGTATGTCTTGGAGCTGAAAGTGTTTCCAGATGAGATTAACCTTTTAATTGGAGAACTAATAATAAAGTAGATCACCCCTGTCAGAGTGGGTGGACATCATCCAAGCTCTTAATAGAACAACTAGAGTTCACCATTTTTGCTTCCCATCTGCTTGCTTGGGTTGAGAACCTTCAGACATTTTTTATGCTGTTGGCTTTGGTCTGTTCTTAAGACTCCAGACTCAGAAGGAAGTATGTCACCAACATTTTTAGGTGTCTAGCTTGCAAACAGTAGGTTATACAACTTCTCAGCCTCCAGTATTGCATTCCTAATAATAAATTCCTAACAATAAATCAATCATATAAATAATTCCATGTATCTATCTATTGCATATTGATTCCTTTCCCCAGGGAACCATGACAAGCACACTGTAATGAACAGTAACCAAACACACAAGCATATAACAAGTTTTCAATGTACTATTGAAAATACTCCTAATAGATCATGAAGCCCAAGATGGTCTTGTGAATCACATTATTGTCTCTACTTAAAAAAAAAAAAAAATAGACTACCTATGTACTTTGGCCTATTTGTCTAGTTTTTAATCTGTACATGTGATAATTAAATTTTTAAAATCTTATAAGATAAATAAATACATCTGATGCTGTGATAATAAATGGACTATGGAGGGAAAGGGGAAAAAATGATTGGAATGTGTTATGTCCACATACAAATTCACTACCGTGAAAGTAAGAAATAAAAAACTAGGTCTACAATGACAGCATGCAGATGAAAACTGAAAAATAAAGGATTTTTTTTTACCATCTTTTAAATTTTATATTTCTTTTTTACCAAGAATATGTATTTAAATTTATATTTCTTTTTTACCAAGAATATGTAATAGTACATTGTATCTTTTAAATTTTATATTTCTTTTTTACCAAGAATATGTAATAGTACATTGTATACATAATGATAATATTCAACATGGTTATTTTGTACCTGTACATGATATATCTTGATCCCCCCCTTTCCCACACCTCTCTACCATTCCCCCACCTTTCCCTATTATTTTTTAATTTAATTTTATTTTCCCCCCTTTCCCACACCTCTCTTCCATTCCCCCACCTTTCCCTATTATTTTTTAATTTAATTTTATTTTAATGGTACATTTTAGATGTACATAGTGATAACATTCATCATAGGGGATTTGTACCTGTACATGACATATCTTGTTGCTTCTTTCTTTCCCATTCCCTTCCCCTCACCCCCTCCTCCCTCCCTATTTACAAAAGACCTTCCCTATTTGTACCAGGTTTGTTTATTTCTTTTTTTCCTTTCTCCTTTCTTTTCTTTTTCCTTCCTTCTTTTCCCCTTCTCCCTATCCCTTCTCCCTATCTAGTTCTCCTCTCTTTTGAATACTTTTTTTTTTACATAATATTTATTATATCTCTTTGTCTTTATTTACACTTATGGCTTTTCATATCAGAGAAACAACTCGATGTGCACTGATGAGTGTCTGATTTACTTCACTTAAGAGTATGTTCTCGAGGCGCATCCATTTACCTACAAATATCTCCAGTTTATCCTTTTTTTTGGCAGTGTAGGACTCCATTGTGTAAACAAACCACATCTTCTCTAGCTATTCATTAGTTGTTGGGCATTTAGGTTGTTTCCAAGACTTACCTATTACAAATTGTGTTGCTATGAACATAGTTGTGCATATACCACTATAATATGATGATTTTAATTCTTCTGGGAAGATACCAAGCAGAGGAATAGCTGGGTCAAATGGAACCTCTAGCTGTAGTTTTCTGAGGAATCTCCACACTGATTTGAAATTTTTAGTTCTTTTTTGGAGAAATGTTTATTCATTTCAGATGCCCATTTTTGGATTGGCTCTTTAAATTTGGGGTGTTTGATTTTTTTGAGTTCTTTATATAGTCTAGCTGTTAGACCTTTATCTGAGGGACAGATGGAAAAATTTTTTTCCCAGTCTGTAGATTTTTCTCCCTGCTCTATTCAATCAAACTCAAAGTTCATACCAGAGAGGAAATTATTAAGATCAGACCTGAAATTAATGCAATTGAGACTAAGAAAGCACTACAAAAAAATCAACAAATCAAAATTGCTGTTACTTGTGTCTCCGAAGTGCTAGACATCTAGACACAAGCCACAACATACTGTTTATACACAAACATTTTATTTCAATAAAAAACCTGAGTAGCTTTAGAATACACATATTCTTGGTAAGAGTGGGAGGCATTCTTCATGGTTTGCTAATGAATTATTCCTCACTGATACCATGTCTTTTAAAAATATACATGTCGAATCCGGTAGTGTTTGGGAGTGTCTATTCTCTGAAATCTCTCTTTAGGCCTCCTCATTTTCATTTCCTGTAATCGAGGGAATGCAGCCCCCAGTCAGTCATCACCAGGGCTGACTGTGTGATTTATGGGGCTCTTGGCATTGTGGAAGTGCGAGGCTCTTTTTAAAGAAAATTAGTGAGAATTTTTGTATTAGTATATGTTTTTGATATTCTTTTGCGTCTTTAAAAAAAATGGTACTGGGAATTGAACCCAGGTCCTTGCGCAAGGACAGCAACAGCATGACACGAAACCTGTCTCGGGAGGGGTCTTCTGCGCTTGGGGCCTGGTGTGACCGCGTCGGTCACACTCCACCGAGTTGACCCAGCGCTGAGCTCTGTGGTTTTCCAAAGGGCTCGTCTGTAGCGTCAGCTCGTGGTCAGGGCCGGGCGCCTCGTGTTAAAGGCTTTCTCGGTTTCCCTCTTATCCGGAACTAAAGGGCTCCGAGAGAAGCCTGTTCCTTCCCCTGGAGATCAGGCGGCCCGGCCCGGTCAGCTCGTGTCTGACCGTCTCGTGGCCTCTGGGTGCACAGGTAGGGCCACTGTCGAAAGGAAAGGATCACAGCGCAGCGGTCTTTTCGTTTTAAGCAAATGACAAAAGAATGCAAAGAAAATATACTCTTAATATTCACATTATATACACTTAACATGAACATATATTCTTCATAACTGTCTCAGGGTATGTCCAGAAGATGTAAAACCTCTATAAATCAAAGAGAAAAAGACGACTCTAGTAGAAAAATGGGCAAAAGACTTGCTTAAGCATTTCGTGCAAGAAAAGTCACGACTATCCAATAATCTTAAAAAACTACGCTCTGCGCCGTGAATGGTTAGGGGAAGGTGCGTTAGAGCTACAGAGAGAAGCCCTTTTGTACTTATCAGGCCAGCAGGTCGAGGTTTGTCAGGAGAGTAGCCTCCCTCAGCCACGCTCCCTCTCACTGTGGACAGGAGCGTGTCCTGGGTGGTCTGTCCACACTGCTACTCTCTACAGCGTCGCGGTTGGTCTCTTAGCAGCCCCTCAGCTGCTTTTCAGACTCCCTGTTGCAGACTCACAGAGCTTCTGTCCAAGTAACCCTCATTTTACTTAGTAACAACCCTAATGGGCAAGGTAGCAGTGCAGGCAAGTTGGTATGCCAAACGGAAGCGGTAAAGGGCTTCCTTTAAGCGAAAAGGTGAAAGTTCTCTGCTTACCGAGGAAAGAAAAGAATCGTATGCTGAGGTTGCTAAGGGTTATGGTGAGAATGACTCATCTGTTCATGTAATTGTGAAGGAGGAAAAAAATCATGCTAGTTTTGCTGCGACATCTCAGACTAAAAATGACGTCCACATTGCATGGCAAGTAATTAGCTGAAATACAAAAGGCGTTAAATTAGTGTGATACTCTCTACAGCGTCGCGGTCAGTCTCTTAGCAGCCCCTCAGCTGCTTTTCAGACTCCTTGTTGCAGGTCTGTTGCAGACTCACAGTGCTTCTGTCCAAGTAACCCTCATTTTACTTAGTAACAACCCTAACGGGCAAGGTAGCAGTGCAGGCAAGTTGGTATGCCAAACGGAAGCGGTAAAGGGCTTCCTTTAAGCGAAAAGGTGAAAGTTCTCTGCTTACCGAGGAAAGAAAAGAATCGTATGCTGAGGTTGCTAAGGGTTATGGTGAGAATGACTCATCTGTTCATGTAATTGTGAAGGAGGAAAAAAATCATGCCAGTTTTGCTGCAGCATCTCAGACAGAAAATGACGTCCACCTTGCATGGCAAGTAATTAGCTGAAATACAAAAGGCGTTAAATTAGTGTACATGTATCTAGGGGAGATACACAGTGCAGGTGGCTTTTGGCACTCTCTGTGTTTTCATACATCTACCGGGAGTCTTGAGATGTGCCCCTTATGGATCAGCGCGGACACCTGTACTGCTTTTTAGTGAAAAGCTGAATCAGCAGGAACTTGAGAATTGGTGCAACAACTTTGGGAAACAGTGTGTTTAGTAACGATGGGGCATCTATCCTATAAAGCAGTGTCTGTCCCTTAGCTAGAGACCTGTGCTCACGAGGAGACAACGAAGAACCGGGCTTGATTGCTACTCCCATTTTGCAGGGCAGGCAGCGAGAGGTGAGGTGATTTGCCAAAGGTGGATGAATGAGTCGGTGGCGGGCCTGAAATTAAAGCCCGCAGTCGCAGGTGGTGATTTAGCATCCAGACCTCTGAGTGGATGCTGCGTCTTATCACTTTCTCTCATCTGAGGCTGCTGAAGCACTGCACGGACCGAAATCCTCCTCCTGGTCTCCAGCATATCACTTAGCACCCATCTCGCTCTTGGGTTTCTTTTTTCTTCTTCTGTAAATGTTCCGTCTGTGTGAAGGACTTGAGTCCCCGATGGAGTTGTGAGCTCCCCGATAGCAGGAAACAGGTTTTCCTCCCCGTTTGGTGTCCTTTCTCTTTAATAGCACAACGGGAGGCGTGTGGCTTAGCCCTCTGCAAGCAGTTACTGTGTCCTCGTCCCCTACTATGACCCTCTGTAAATTAGGTGGCCGAAACGTAGCATTTCAATTTATTTCACAAAGTGAAATTTTGCCTTTACCGAGGGAGATCTGCGTTTGGGCTGCTTTTGCAATGTGGCCCGATGTAACAAAATTTGATTTTGATGTATTTCATGTGTGAACATTTGGCGGGGTGGTGTATGGAATGCACATTACAGGGACCATTTCCCCACTCTGTGCTGTGCGTTCCCTGTGAATATGTGCTAGGGAAACTGGAGCTGTGTGGGGTGGTATCACCCTTTGTCAATTCTCATCTTGTTTCTTATTTAATTGATGTGCCTGGCCTATATGATTTCCAGATTGGTAAGGAAAATGAAAGACTGGATAGAGGAATGGAATTTATCGATGGATGATAGGAATAAATTATTGTGAATAGATGCATTTTCAATATTTTAAGGTTATTTAAAAAGGATTAGTTATGCAAGATGATTTCTGTCCTTCCTTCTTTGTTTTCTTCTTTCCTTCTGTTAGCCTTTTCTCTGAAGTTTTCCGTTTTGTTTGGTCTGGAGACCCCTAAGTATCACATTGTTTTGTTTGGTCTGGAGACTCCTAAGTATCACATTCGTTCCCAGCCTGACAAACTGCACGGCTGCCCTCGGCAGGCTGACAGACATGTCAGGGGACATCCATTTGGGGTTGTCAGTCCCTGTGCATAGCGGTTGTTAAAGACTTGGCTATCACCCTTTCCTTGCCATTTGTGATATGAGCTGACTGCGTATTTGAATTTTGCAGGGCAGGCAGCGAGAGGTGAGTTGATTTGCCGAAGATGGATGAATGAGACGGTGGCGGGCCTGAAATTAAAGCCCGCAGTCGCAGGTGGTGATTTAGCATCCAGACCTCTGAGTGGATGCTGCGTCTTATCACTTTCTCTCATCTGAGGCTGCTGAAGCACTGCACGGACCGAAATCCTCCTCCTGGTCTCCAGCATATCACTTAGCACCCATCTCGCTCTTGGGTTTCTTTTATTCTGGGTCATGTGATCTTGTCATTGTCACAAGATGCCCTGAATTATTTCCCAGGACTTCTGGCCTCAAAATTGACCTTCACTTCGCTGGTCTCACAGATGTGAGGGTGGAGAGAATGGGCTGCTGAGGCATCTTGCTAACATGTGGAGTCTGAGGGCGGAGCGACAAGAGAGGTGTGGAGCAAGAGAAACCTGGCCCTTTTGATGTCAGCTGCACACGTGTGCCCAGCTCTGCTCCAAGAGTTCTACTCCTGGCATTTTTATGTAATTAACAGAGTGTTTTTTTAGACCAGTGTCATGTTCACAGAAAAACTGAGCAGGCAGAGCGAAGATTTCCCAAATGGCTCCTGCATATACACAACCTAACCGCCATCAAGATCCCTCGTCAGAGAGTGCGTCTGTTACAGTCTAGAAACACCACCACACGTCTCTGTCATCCTAAATTCACCGACTCTTTTTTACCACCTTCATGGTTGTCACTGTTCCAGAATGCTACACAACTGGAATCACAGCCAGGTTTGACTTCTTTCACTCAGCAGTATGCATTTAAGATTCCTTCATATCTTTTCATGGCTCAATATCTCATTCCTTTTTAGCGCTGAATAATATTCCGTTGTTTGGATGTACCACAGTTTATGTTTCCATTCACTACTGCGGGACATTTGAGTTGCCTCCACGCTTTGGCAATTCCAGGATGCTACATAATTGGAATCACAGCCAGGTTTGACTTCTTTCACTCAGCAGTATGCATTTAAGATCCCTTCGTATCTTTTCAGGGCTCGATATCTCATTCTTTTTTAGCACTGAATAATATTCCATTGTTTGGATGTACCAAAGTTTATGTTTCCATTCACTACTGCGGGACATTTGAGTTGCCTCCACGCTTTGGCAATTGGGAACAGAGATGCCGATGAACAGAGCTGCTGTAAGTATCCCTGGCTGGGTTTTTGTGGGTCTCCATAAGACACAGGCCTCCTGGAGTTTTAGACCTCACTCTTGCTCTTTTCCTGAATGATTTTGGGTTGGATTTCACATTACAAGCAAGTGAAAGATCCTAATGATACACTGAGGCAGAGTTCTAAATGGCTCAAAATCTCCTTGCTGCCTCTTTCTGTATCACTCCATTTCAGACACCCAAGAGCCTCTTGATCTTTCTTCCCTCTATTAAAGTAAGATTATTAAAGTAGGAGGGAAGTGTGATCTATCTGTAATGGCCATCATCTTTCTTCGTTGTTCTCCTTCCAATCTTTCCTCTTCTATCAACCAAAAAGACTGTTCAGATTTAGAAAACAGATCATGTCTTTTCTGTGCTTTTAATCTGTGCTCACTTGCCGGTGGTATGCTGCTGCCCTGGGGATAAGATCCAGGCATCCAGCAAGGCCTGCAGACCTGTGGAGGGCGTGGATATCTAGTCTCTTTCTTCCATCTCTTGTTCTTTATTCCAATCCTTCCCGGCTTCTGTCAATTCCAGGACAATTTTGGTTCCTTTGAGTCCTTGTACATGTTGTTTCCTTTGCCTTGTCATCTGTGCACTCCAGCCCATCTCCTCTGGCTTGGGCAACTCATCTTCATCTTTCAATTAGTAGCACAGGTGCCACTTCCTTTAGAAGGCTTCCCTTAATTCCGTCATTTGGGTTTGCTCTCTTTTCCATATGCACCCTCCACTACCCTTGCTGAGTGCTCAGTATCACACTGAATGGTTGTGCTGTCCCACCTGCTCTGGACCCGAGCCCCAAACTCATAAGGATAAGTGGTGATGGGGCTGGATGGTTGGGCTGAGAGTCCTAGTTACTACAGGGAGGTGAGGTTGAAGTGAGGTGATCTTTAGGGCGAAAGGGAAGGAGACGAGAATATGAAAGTAGTGAGGAAGTAGGGAGGAAAGAAAACTGTGTGGTAGGTATTTTTCTGCATCTCTTTGTGAGATGTATTTCTCCTATGAAATGGACAAAATCATCTTCATTTTCCAAAAGAGGTTGAGAAATAGGAACAATTAATCAAGTCCAGTATTAGCACCAGGCAGAGTTGATAGGGTTGTCAGATTTAGGAGACCAAGATTCAGGACACTTGGCTAAAGTGCGAATTTCAGATGAATGACTGTCTTGGTCCGTCTGTGCTGCTATAACAAAATACCACAGACTTGGTAATTTATAAATAATAGAAATTTATGTCTCATGGTTTGGAAAGGGGGAAGGCTGAGCTCAGGACACTGGCTGGTGAGTGCTGCTCTCTGCTTCCAAGATGGTGCCTGCTGCTGCGTCCTCCAAAGGGGAGGAATCCTGTGTCCTCTCATGGGAGAAGAACCGAAGAGCAAGAGCCCCAAACTCTTCCAAATAAAGGCCTTAATCTCACTTGCAAAGGAGGGGGTGACATGACATAACCAACTCCTAAAATGCCCCACCTCAATACCACTTCGATATGCCAACCCCACCAAAGACAAATGCTTTTTAGTACAAATATAACCCAGTTTTCACTGCTTATCTAAAATTCCAAATTCACCTGAGTGCCCAGTACTTTGCTGAGCAACCCTGGAAGGTGGACGCTTTCTGCACATGAATGGTAGATGATTCCACAGGCAGGATAAAGCACTCTGGTCTAATCCGTAGTTGAGAATATTAAGGGAGAAACATCAGTGTGCAGGCCAGCGGGCAGCAGAAGTTCACAGTTCTTATAGCCCTAGTGGCCGTAAAGCCAAGAGGTCATGTGCCATATCTCCGGAAGAGTCAAACCTCCAACCTGCAACTTCATTTTGGGAAATTTAGGAAAAAGTTACCTTAAATCCCCTTGGATAACATGAGGTGACAATATTCATCAATTAAAGTATTATTAACTCTTCAAAATATTTTTGGAAAAGATGCCCATAACTTATAAATGTGTACCCTCTCCAGCATGGAAATAACAACAGATAGCTGGTCATAGCCACCTTATGGATGATTTTGTAGCTGTGAAGAATTATGATGACAAAGACTCTTCGGTAATATGAAGAAATGTGCACACTGGAGGTAGAACACACAATGGTGCATGTAGGGTAATTACCACTGTTTGAAAGGAGAAGAACAAAGAATGAGCGAACACTAACATTAACTAATACTTAAGAAAAAGATTGGCAAGAAATACATCAAATGGGAAAAGTGGTTTCCTCCTGGCAATTGTGTATTCTTATTTCAACTTCCTGGCAGTTTTCAAAATTTCTATCAATGGCCTATATTATGTTGACGGTGATACCTCTCAGCATTTTCTTTTAAAAGAGAGAAGGAAGATATTGATATTTGTTGTAATATCTGTTCTCACCGGTAGACATAAATTCTTAGCATTATATCTGGCACGCAGCAGAGAATAAATACTTCCTGAATGGGCAAATAGGGCGAGGAGTGTGTCAGTGTTCTTTCTGACTGTATTCTCTGCTACTAATTAAAGAGAGCTGAATAAATGGGGATTTAGCTCTCGGCGGTTTGGGATAAGCCTTCTAGTCTCCCTGGGACTCAGTTTTCTCACCTGTAAATTGAGTGGTTGGATTACCATCTCCCTAGTGGTTTCCAGGAAGTGAAACATTTTGTGATTATTTCATTAAACAAGCGAGGCCCAGATTGTCAGGCAGCAAGGGACGAGGCAGCGGCTGCTGATCTTGTAATTCCAGGATACTTCCTCAGCTTAAGATGTCCCTACTTTAGGGTCAAGCAAGCCTTATATGAGGACTATTTCGAGACTTCAGAATTGCCCAGTTTTACAGGGATCACTCATGATTAAATCTGCCGCTTTCTGCATCTCAAAGATTTTATTTTCCATCACTCCAGTGCTGTCTGAGTTATTGCTTTGCTCTGTAATGGTAGCACTTTCTGGCCTATTCTAGGCCTGCTGGCACCTGTCAGTGTCTCTGTAGAGCTGGCTGGACGGTCGGCTATTCCCATGCTGTACCAGGAAACCGGCATGTTGAGAGGACCTGACTCTTCTATTGTCACTTCTGTTATTTTGTATTTGACAGGCAAAGAGATATTTCATACAAAAGCAAATTACCAAGAAAAAAGAAGAATCCAGAAACACTTCATGTTCAGGATTCTCTTTACCCGTTTGAGGAGCACTCACAGATAAAATGGAAATGTACTTAGCTGGGCTGCCGACATTAGGGAGGAAGCTTCTGCGTTCAACAATTTTACTGAAAGCGTAAATAAAGACTAAAATGTATTATATTGGGAAAGGGAAGAAAAGGTCCAAATGGGAAAGGGAACAAGGGAGGGGGAGGGGGAAAGGAACAGAGGGACAAGAGAAATAAGAAATGGAAGAAAAAAAATGGAAACATAGCTTTTGTGAATGAAAAGGGAGGAGGGGTGAAGGGAGGGGGATGAGAAAAAAGAAGCAACAAGATATATCATGTAGAGGTACAAATCCCCTATGATGAATGTTAACACTATGTACATCTAAAATGTACCATTAAAATAAAATAAATTAAATTCAAAAAAAAGTTTTGATAGTTTATAAAGTCTTTCTTATTTTTAAGCTTTTTTGACCATCTCCAGTTTCCCCCCAACTCTTATAATTTTTTACAAGAGACCTTTAGTAGCTATTTATTAATCTTACATCAACAACCCCTAAATATTTCTTAGTTTTTAATACTATATTCTTTTTAATTTTTTTTCAAAACTACTTAATTTCCTTGATGAAAATTATTCAGTTATTATGGGAACAGTTTACTCTGTAAGGAAAACAAAAATGGTCCTTAGCCTGCGTAAGTGGATTCTGTTTGAAGCAGGAGCCAGCTGGTCTGAGGTCAAGTGTCATCCGCCCACAGCTAAATCCACCACAGAAATAACAGCAAGCTGGAGTTGCCGAAGTAGCATGCTGTACTGTAATTTTCTCCATATTCTGCCAGGGTTTACTCCCTAACTCTTCCCAAAGAGGTTCAAACAGAGAATAGGACAAGGTGGAGAAGTATTGAATACACACAGAAAGAGATACACAAAATAAAGGGAAAAAAACCCATTTCTCTAATCCTAAACTTAAAATACTTGTGTAGTGTGTGGGATTGGGGGCTGCCGGACCACCTGCCCTGCTCAGGTCTGCACGCCCCGTGTGGTCAGGGGGCTACATGGTTCCCGGCCCTCCCTCCCCCCGGGGAGCCTCTCTAGGACAGCCGGATGTGAGTCAGGTGAGTCCTCCCTGGTCCTCTCCATCTTCCTCCCTCTGGGTCTAAGCTCCCGATGCCCAGACAGTCTTCTGGTCTTCCCACCCACCTCCCCCACAGAAGGCACAGGTGACATTCCTTCCTCTTTTCCCCTCCAGCTTCCTAGACAAAGGGCTGTAAGGTGACTCACCGCAGCTTCCTCCTGTGTGGCTGATTCTCCTAACTAGGACATCCATGTCCAAGGGGGATTGGGTGGCTCCTCAAGGATCTACAAGAAGACATGTAAATGGATGCTTACTTGAAAATGTACCAGACATTATTGTTGGCTGTGGTCACCACCACTTTCCTCTGAGAAGGTGACCAAGAAAAGCAAAAATGATCCTGGGTAACAGGAATAAGGCAGAGGGCATCACAATCCCTAACTTGGAATTATACTATAAAGCTACCGTGATAAAAACAGCATAGTGCTGCCTCGAAGACAGACTGAGGACCAATGGAACAGGCTAGAAGATAAATAAACATCTCCAAACACATTCAATTACCTCATCTTTGACAAAGGAGCCAAACACCCTCACTGGAAGAAGGATAGCTTCTTTAATACATGATGCTGGAAAAATTGGCTTGCCACATGCCAGAAACTAAAACTAGATACACGTCTCTCACCACGTACTAAGCTAGAATCAAAGTGGATGAAAGATGTAAACATTAAATAGAAACACTAAATCTGCTGGAAGATAGAATAGGAAAACTCTTGAAGACAGGCGTAGGGGAAAAAAAATTATGAACAGAACCCAGACTGCATGGGAAACAATACAAACAATCAGTGGTTGGGACCACATCCTATTAAAACGCTTTTGCACAGCAAAAGAAATCACCAATAGAGCGGAGCAAAAACCCACAGACTGAAAAGTAAAGGATTTTTTGAAAAAAAATTCAGTTATTTTTTACTTTGTCATATTTCTTCTGATTGACTTATTTTATACTTTTAATTTATTAGTACATGTATGTAGTACTTGTTTACGTTGTTGTGCAGAATTGGTATGTATACAAAATACATCTGAAGTAACAGAAGTGGAAAATATCTTCAGCAGTTTCACTAGTACATTTCATGCAGTTGAGGCAAATATGAGTAAATGGAATGGAGATGAGTTCACAAAACGTCCCAAAGTTACACACACACAGAGAAGCAGAAGGAAGAGAAAATATTTGAAGGAGTGAGTGAATAAGTGTAACTGAATTCTCAGAGAGGGAATAGACATACAGTGTTCCAAGTCTGGGAATATTGTTTTGAAGAAGCATAAACGAGAACACAAATGCCCTTTCTTTTAGCGGAAGATGCATATAATTAACTCTGGCTGCCTTTAATATGAGCTCGCCTACATGAAATTGTCTTCAACATGGAAAATTATTTTTAAAATGTTTACAGACTTTTACAAATTTTCATCTATAATATCTTCTATACAAACTACCCTATAATTTGAAAACTTAATAAATATAATTAATCTTAAAATCAGGATGTGAACTCACTCTTGATTGTAAGACCCGTCATTTATTTATTTCCATATCTCCAACCTATCGCACAGAATTCACAGAGTGATTTAGACAGTTTAAAGTATGAGAGAAGAAAGTTAGTGAAACATTTTTAAGTAAGAGTTCAGAGAAAATACAAGTTTTAGATTGTAAGAGTATGCTCCATTTTCACTAGTTTTCATGTCATTTGTCTTTTCTCTCAGTGTACAGGTGAAGCTTAAGGGTGACTATAATGACAGTTTGCCTGCGTTGATTCCTGTGAGGAGAATCGGATGACACAGCAAAATCGGATAAATATTGTCACACTGCTTCAAACAAAAATTCCTTTTTTTTTTTTTTTTGTTAAGTAATATTGTTCTTGTCTATTTTAGCTCAACAACACTTAGAAATAAAGGACAGCAACTTAATCTTGGGGTTTGATAATCTGTCTATAGTAAAAACAAAATAAATTATGTCCAAATTTTACAAGTTCAGTACCATTGTCAGTAATCCAATACGACAATCTTTTCTGATGTTTGTTTTATACTATCTGGCTAGATGGAATCTCTGATTCTGAACTATGGCAAAATTTATTTTGAGAATGAAAATACTGGGAGGGGCAATGAGTAAATATTAGGCATATAGATGCTGGCTTGTTAGAGGTGACTGGAGAAGGGAGAGGTCCTCATAAAGGGTGGAGGAGCGCGTACGAAGCAGGAAAGAGTGTGGAAACTGGGTGTGCTCAAGCTTTAGTTTCTGTGGGTCTGGAAAGCGGGATGAGAGTGACTTTTTTGAAAATCATTCTCGAAATGGATGTCTGAAGATAGTATCAATACACTGTACCACAGGAAAAGTCTTCAGTAATTTTCCGGGTACTGTATGCTGAACCACAGCGTGAAAACGCGGACCACAGGCTATTTGGGTTGAATCTGTTCAAATTCATGGCCACATTCAACAGAGTAAGACTCAAATTCAGTGAATAAAGGTGTGAGTGTGTGAGAAAGTGTTTGGTGTACTTGTACATTGATCTGCAGGTGTATTTAAATGGTGTGAGTGTGTGAGAAGGTGTTTGGTGTACTTGTACATTGATCTGCAGGTGTATTTAAATGTGAATTAGAGTTTCAAATGACATAATCTTTTATAAATTACAGTCAGATATATGTCCAGCTATTGTTTTTTCACTCAACATTAAAAATCTAATTTCATTTTCCCTATATTCCTCTATGATTCATCATATACATGTATCCTGATAGATTGAAGTATTTTTGACTTTCGAATATGACTTCTTGCATCTTTTATTAATTGTTATGCAACAAACATCATTATAAAACGTATTTTATATATAAGTCATATATAATGACATGTAGCTTTCTAAATACATTGCCTGCTATTCATGGGATTCTGTTTTAAACTGAAATGATCTGCATTCTAAGAAAAAAGCATAGTACAATGTCCAGTACCATAGATTTTAGGCCCAGGTAAAGGTACTATCATGTAGAATGTCAGAGATTCTTTTTAATCTGTCTCACATGCGTATAAGGAAAGGAGACTCATGGGCCTACTATTTGCATCAGAAAAGCCATGGGAGTAATTATATTTCCACTTTACTAGACTGTGAGACCTTGAGCTTTTTTCATAGAACCTTCCTTGCCATTCACCCACATCATTACGAGTATTCCTCGAGTTCTTTCTTGGCTCCTCAGAATGATTAGTGTATGACTTTCTCATTTTTTCCTTATGGATTATTCTGCATTTTGTGGTTACTTCTTGGTAAATAATGTTTGAATTTGAATTTTTTTTTTTTCTGAATGGTACTAAGGAGTAACTTCACTTGTTGAAAAAACTAACTTTTTGAAAAAAACTAACTTTTTGGAAAGTGATTATCTCTGAACAAAAATTGCATATACTAAGTTTACACATCAGCAGAAAGGGATGGTTGCTGAATAATCAAATTGTGCTTTTTTGAGTATTTATATAACCCATTTCTGAATAAGGTTAAATACATTAAAACTCTTGCATTTTGTATTGCACATATGAAAATGGAGTCTCACGTGATATAGGGCTTGGTCATGTAATGCTTTGTTCTAGAAGGCTGTAGCACTAAATCGTTTGAGTTCTCTCTTGGGGGGACAGAGATTACTGAACCCAAATAACTATTCACCAAGTGACCATTCTTCAAGACCAGAGAGGTTCCTTGCGGGGACTTATCTAACTTTATTTTCTCACCGTCAGGTACTCCTGTGTCCTCTACTCACACTACGTCTCACACTACTCACCCTACAAACACTACTTCCCATCCAGGTGGAATTCTCCATTTTTTCTAAGAAATTTAGAACTCTAAATTCTCTCAGCTTCTTTCTTTCTACTACAGCTTTCTGCAAGTCATTTATGTCAATAATGCTTACCATTCTTTTCTACATTTATTTAAATGGTAACCAATTTTAGGGCTCAATTTAATGTCAGTTCTATGGGGAAGAATATGTTTATGCTACACATCTGGGATAATACTTCTTTTTTTTAGGATAATACTTTTAAGGCACAGTTTTCTCTATATTTTCTCATCGTTGTGTTGGTCACTCTAGATTTGTAATGTACACTGCTTAACACTAGTACAACATCTCACTACTTTACTTCTTGTTCTAATGCTGATGTTTTTTGTATTTTACATATACAATATTTGTTTATTGAACAAATGAAGCAATGAGGGAAGGAATGTTTAGACTTCTTTAATTTGTGAATTTATGAAAATAAATTGTGGACACTGGAAAAATTAAAATATGATCTGAAACAAAAACTTATTTTACCATATAATATCTACTGATATTCAATTTAAGGAATGGAAATCTGATATAAATACGATTTGCTTTCTTTTACTGGGGAAATAATTACAAACCAGTCACTTTCTAAAATTAAAACTAATTTTTTTAATCTCAGTTCATTTTTCTTCTGCTTTTATTTTCCAAATTCTGCCGCCTCTTTCATGGTGTTCTGACAGGTTCTTCATGTGTCTCTGTGTGCGTGATGCTCTTGTATCCAGCGTGCCCAGACCCTGATGTGAAATGGACACTGGCAGCTTCCACCGCGGAGCTACTGTCTTTTCTAGTTAAAATGGCTTTTTATTTACCAGTTTTTCCCCAGTACTATTTTGGCAAAGCGAAATGGACGCTGGCAGCTTCAACCGCGGAGCTACTGTCTTTTCTAGTTAAAGGCTTTTTATTTACCAGTTTTTCCCCAGTACTATTTTGGCAAAGGTCTGGTTCTTTTTCTTCCTTCGTCATGCAAATGGTTTTCAATAGAAACAGAGAAAATAAAACCCATCGGAAGTACTTCCTGATCAGTTAATCAATTTTCTTCTTCTGTGTTGTCTTTGCTACTTTAGAATTCTTGATATACATTGTATAGAAAATGCTTGAGGTATAGTGAAAGTAATGTGATCAAAATGTAGTATGTTTCTAAGCCTGTATAATGATCTTTACGAATCTGCTGTTATCTCAAATAATTTATTCATTCATAGTATGGTGTATAATGAGCTCTGTTTCAGTGTTAAATACTGTAATGGAAGCTAAAATACTTGCTTAACAAAATAAGAATGCAGTGACATAATACATCAATTTTCTTTCTTCCTTGAATTTATAATCAATTTTCCATACAAAATCAAAATAATCTTTTTAAATTAATTTGTTCCATTACTTTTAGAGAAATAAGCAGACTACTTAAAACACTGCCAATATCCTCAATGATCCTTTGTCTCCAAATCTCCAATACAATAAGATAGTGGTCTTCTATTTGCATATTTCTAACAACATTGCCTTCTCTCCATTTCTCAAAGCAGGCCAAGATTTCTTCTTCTTGGCCATTAGTCATCCTATGTTATTTACCTGGAATCATCTGCTCTAGTTCTTTGAATGGATAACCCTTTTTATATTTTAGTTTGTTTTCTAAAATTGTCCCTCTCAAAGGAATATCACGTCTGACCACCGAGACTAGAAATTCCCGTTTCAATTTAGTATCTATTTTCCCATACATGTTTTTCACTGCATCTATTTGCATTTCTAATTATTAGGCTTCTTTACTGACTATTTTTATAGTCTGTCTGCCCCTGTATATAAATTCTGTAATAGAAAGATATTTGTCTCTATATCTACAGAGATTAGATTGTGTATAAATTAATAAATAGCTGAGTGGATAATTAATGGAAAGGTTGTATCCACTTTCAATCTTCTTCCCTAACTACTTCACTAGTAATGCTCATGGCATGGGGCTGCATTGAGACTTTTCCAAGTTAAGACAGACTATCTACTCGTTCTATTTTAAGGTTATGCTAAAGATCACCAAGCACACTGGCCCGGCCTCCAGAACCATGTGACTAATGCTGGGTCTGGGTATTTATGCTAACAGATATCAGATGCCCGAAATTTTCCAAGCATCACTTATGTATAAAATTTATTTAAACACTTTCCTCCTTACATGCCTTCAAACATATAAGAAAAAGAAACGTGCAGTGGACACACATATGACCATAATTTTCAGTTTAGATTTCATCACTGAGTTTCTTTTACTTCAGTCTTTAACTTCGAAGAACACTGAATGATTACACTCCTATTTCTATGGAGTGATTTTGTGTATTCTCTCTGAAAAACCAGCTGAGAAATATATTTTGAAAATGAGAATTTCTACTCACCAACAAATTCCCCCCTAAGAAAACCTGAATCCTAAATATCAGCATTTGTAGAGAAATCTATTCTGTGGGTGACAGGGCTAGTCTCTGAATTTCCCATTCATCACTTCCTCTCACAAACCCTCAACACTGGAGCCTTTTTTCTTCCACTGTGACAAAATAGATGTTGCTGGACTCTATGGAAAATTCGGTCAGTAAATCAGGAAGCACCGATTTACCGATTTGTTTTAAACAGAGATCAAGTTTTGACTTTTTTTTTTTTTTAGTACTTTTTGTTCCTCAGGCTAAAATGTGTGAATTATGGTTAAAAAAGTTCTTATATTACACAATTATGCCCTCCAAGTCTTTCTAAAAAAAAAAAANNACTACATAATAAGTCCAAAAAAGGAGAGCTGTACTCACTGAGTGAGAATGTGTGAGTATTAGAGTTCTTGCTATGTTTGCGTGCATGGAGAGTGACGGAGTCTCTCTCTCTCTCTCCCCCTCTGTGTGTGTGTGTCTCTCTCTCTGTCTCTCTTTGACTCTCTCTGTCTCTCTAGTCTCGCGCTCTCTCTCTCCCTGATGCTGAGGAGGTAACGAAGGCAGATACGGAGAAGGAGAAGTGTCACCCTCTGCAGCTGGCGAGCTGGAGACGCAGATATGGACAGTGCAGTTTCTGTCTCAGTAAAAGCCTGAAGAACGGGGGGCCTGTGGGCGCCGTTCTCACCCCACACAGGAGCCGCCACCGTCTTTGCTCAGGGACGCAGGCAGATGCAGCAAATTCCTTCTTCAGCCTTCTCCTTCTATTAGGCTTCTTGGACTGTGGGGCGCCCAGGAACACTGAAGAAGGGTATCTCTTTACTCTGAACCCACAAACCAAATGTCAAGCTCCTCTCGAAAAAGCTTCACGATGTACCCAGAGCGACAATGAGTTAAATATCCGGGTAACCGAAGCCCAGAGAAACCCTCCTCCTCTGTGTGTGTTTGTCTCTCTCTCTCTGTCTCTGTCTCTCTTTGACTCTCTCTGTCTCTCTAGTCTCGCGCTCTCTCTCTCCCTGATGGTGAGGAGGTAACGAAGGCAGATACGGAGAAGGAGAAGTGTCACCCTCTGCAGCTGGCGAGCTGGAGACGCAGATATGGACAGTGCAGTTTCTGTCTCAGTAAAAGCCTGAAGAACGGGGGGCCTGTGGGCGCCGTTCTCACCCCACACAGGAGCCGCCACCGTCTTTGCTCAGGGACGCAGGCAGATGCAGCAAATTCCTTCTTCAGCCTTCTCCTTCTATTAGGCTTCTTGGACTGTGGGGCGCCCAGGAACACTGAAGAAGGATGTCTCTTTACTCTGAACCCACAAACCAAATGTCAAGCTCCTCTCGAAAAAGCTTCACGATGTACCCAGAGCGACAATGAGTTAAATATCCGGGTAACCGAAGCCCAGAGAAACCGACTCCTAAAATGAATGATCAGAAAATCTATTTGAGAAAGAAGTTTGTACATAATGTCTTATTCCATGACCTGTGTGACCTGTGTTCACACACATTTGATCTGTTACCAGATCACGTTATTTTATGTTACCAGAAAAGCTGCGGAGAGAAGTGAGAGAGACAAGGCTTTCTAGGAAAATCGTTTCCTGATACCAGTTACTTCCTTGAAATATTAGCATCAGAATGTTGCGATTAAAAGAGACAAATCCAGGAGAGAGTAAGTGAAGAATTTCACATTAAGAAGACAGCTGCCGTAGGAAGACTTGTTTCTCCACTAGTCAGAAAAGGGAAGATTGTTGTCTCAGAATTAGCAGATTGTCCAATTGGCCTCTAATTCCCTCTGTCCTGATCTTCCCAATGAATCAAGATTAGAGTTAAATATTAAATTAATTGGAATTTTATAAAACAGGCTATATATGTATGTAGATATATGTATGTATATATATGTATATATATAATATATGTTATATATATATGTATATATAAAACAATCCATGACCTGATTTAGGTACAAATTCAAACAGGGTTTCTTCGCTTACACTTTTGAAACATGTGAATGCTTTACTTTCTTTGTTTTCTTCTGCTCCGCTCCTTTCTTTAAGCCGAATGAGAAAAGAGTTAAAGCATTAAAACACACTTTAGAAATAGAAGGAAAAAATGGAAACAAAGCTTTTTTGAATAATGAGGGGAGGAGGGGGTGAGGGGAGGGGAATGGGCAAAAAGAAGAAGCAAGATATGTCACGTACAGGTACAAATTCCCCATGATGAATGGGATCACTATGTATACCCTTTTGAAAGACGTATTTAAATAAACTTGTCTTGAACTAAACACAAATTCTTCTAAATTCTTAGGAAAAGCATTCTTGTATAACGTCCATGCCAGAGTTACAAGTAAAACTTGACAGAAAATGTCATAGCAAGGTTTTAAGACAAACCATGCAGGCAGATTACTCAATTAATCTGGGCAGTTTCTCAGAAGATGGATGCATGCGTAAATATGTAGGGCAAATAGCATAATAAGAAAGTTTCCCCGATATGTTACCCATTTGTCTTTTTAGGTCTATGGCTTGCAGCATGGTTCAGCAATAGAACTGTGAAAAACTTACAGAAATGTCAGAAGAATAATTTTCAGGTAAAACACAGTATAAAAACATTGCAGGGGCATAAATTATATTTAACTATCATGACCAAATACAGGTAGTGATTTGTGATGGGTGCATTGCAGAGGTTATTGTAGGAGAGCAATGCTCAGACGTCCCTCTCAGGAGTATCTTGCTTAGAGGAGGGATCTCTCTGTCCCCAGCTTCATGACTTCAGCATCCACCGTTCACACAGCAAACCCTGAACAGGGAAGAGTTACAAAGCTCCCACACAGGATTACGCTCACAATGTCCATGTTCTGTGGCATCTCCTGTGTCTGGCCAGAACTCCAATGAACAGGAGCTGGAGCCTCCGTGCTCCTACCATTTTTCTACTCTTCCTACCTCCTTTCACAGGCTTCAGATCAGCAGCACAGTCTATCACTGACTCTTCATGTTCCTCACACTTTACCTTTCACAGACGACTATGTACAACTATATATAAACACACACACACAGTACTCTATATCATTTATATACTATATATATGTACCATATATACATATCCGTATGTACTATGTGTGTGTATATATATATATGTTTGTGTGTGTGTGTATACATGTAGATTTGTATTTTGAATTGTCTTTGGTATCTACCTCCTGATCCATTACAATTAATATCTCATTTGTTTTATACTCATACAATAATATAAGCCATGAGAATACCTAATTGATAAAATTTTTAAGTAATTATAAGTTCAAATTCACGTTAAAGAATCTTGAACAACTGTAAAATATGCTCAAAAAGTATCTATCAGTGATATTGTTGTTAAAACTCCAAGCATTCAGGCATTGCTATTTTACATTACAAGTACATTATAGCATATTATTGCACACATTTATAATTGAGGTAAATACTGCTTTTTACTGCAAAGAAAAGAAAAAACATAAATGTATTTTCCCATTTAATTTTACAGTTAATTATCTTCCAGAATGTTCAAGGACCTAGGAAAAGAAACTGTCACATGAGGAACATAAAATAATAGTGAGAATTAATGGTCAGTCTCCTGCCAAACTTTTCTTAAGCTGAATTGTTAGAAACAAAGTATTTTCCCTCAGAAATACTGTAAAATACTTGTTTGACTTTATTTAGTTTACTTCTTTACAAGAAATTATTCTGTTTCCTTTATGGCAAAATAGAAATACTCATTTAGAACTGTCCATAATTTTTAGCATAAATGTCAGTGTATTTTTTGGAATTCATAAATATAATCTTCAGAAATAATAATTTGCGAATTAGGTGTGAAAGCATAGTGTAGGTTACTCTAATGTGTTCTTGTCCTAATGTTAAATTTAACTCTGTTGTTCATGCTTCAAAACATACATATAGGCACAGGGCACCTAGTTTGCTGCCTCCTCAGTCTCAACAATTATAGACACTGTTGTTATTTTTAGATAAAAGCATAAAGATTAACATTCAATAATTTTCCTAAGATTTTTCCTAACTACAGTCTTTCCTTTCAGAAAGCGTCAATAAAGGTATCAAAAATAGCCGTAATTTGCTTTGTGTAAAGGGATAAATAATGGCGCTATGTGATTTCCTGTGTTTTTATATTTGATTAAGTGCAACGTGAGCAAAAGCTAAACATTCAGATAAGAAGAGAAAATTAGATTGCACGAGGTTTTTATGTTTCGCTTTCATCTTATTTCTTCTACGAATTTAGCATCTATTGCTTCACATTCTCATTATTCACCTTTACACATTAGTTTGGAACCACATTTCTCCAAGTTAGTCACATCTATGTTTCCTTAGAGGACCATTACAATATCATTACCTTGCAGGTATTTGACACTTAAGAATCAAGTAGTCTTTATCTCCATTTCAATTTAGCCCCTTAGGAATTCGTACGGTGTATTCATTTACCAATAGCAACCCACTTATGGGTAAAATCTCAGCTCTGAACAATCCTCTCTGATCAGAGGATCTTTTTTTATCTTAACAACCTTTCTCTCTTATTGAATTCATGTCCATTATTTAGAGCTTTAGTGCACAGACTTTGTTCCCACCTTTTAGCAAACCTCTTTCTCCTGACTTTTTTAACTACTCCAATCTATGCACATTTTAATGATTTCCTCTCTAGAACTCTTGACTCTGTTGTGAAGATCATTAAATTCTTTTGGATGTTCTATCAGGCACTGTTGAATGGTTTCATATTGTTAGAGACAAACACGCTGCTGTATAGACTGTATAAAAATGTTACCTGTGAACATCACACTGGTATAAGGTCTTACTAATAAACTGAGGACTTCTAAATATCCTTCGCGCACAAACAGGTATCAATCATACTTTTGAGCAGGATGAAAGTGTCATATAGTATGAAAGCAGACATCACTTCTGCTTAGCAGAAATTCTTCTGCAAAAGATGAGACACCCAAGATGGAGGCCTGAAGCGAATCTGAAGAGAGGCAGACCTCAGGATGAAGTTGCTACAGCCAGTCCTGAAGGCCTCCCTAGAAATGAAGAGCAGCTTGCGAGAATACCATAATTAGTACCACCTGGCCCGTCGGCCCAGCGAGGCATCAGATGCATAGGTGGGTGACCAGAGCACCTGGACCACACTCCCCTCCGTTTTTCAGGAATGCATTTGTTCCTTCTATGATTAGAAGTTATGGATAAGCTAAAGTTAATGATGAATGATGTTAGCCATGTAATCTTCCTACGTGCTTTGCTTCCCTATTGGATCAATATTATCTAAACAACTACACTTGTAAGTACTTGTTTAGATATTACCACTTGTTTAGATACTACAATATTATCTAAACAACTACACTTCTATTGACTGATTGAAGTTTACACAAAACACTGACAATGTGCCTCAGCAGCTACCTACTCGGGACTCCGGATGGAAATCCAGGAGCTATTCTTCTTATTATTATTTCCAATAAAACTCTTCTAACCACCTTCTTCGGTTCAGGACTTCATTCCTTGATGTGAGACCATGAACTGGGCACATCTGACATCTAACAGTTGAATTATTTACCCTGTCGTGATGTTTTCTATGGTAAGTAATAAGGGATTGAAATTCATCAGCAAAATCAAAAATCTATGACTTACCACCTTAAACTGAATAGGGTCTTGCTAATTCTTGAACAAAAATTACTTTATGGGGTAAGAATGACAAAATAACAATTCTTACCTGTGAGGCCTTTTGTTACAGGAAAAGTTAACATTCACCCTTAAATAGTTTTCTGTAATCAACAGCACCACTATATTTAAATATATAGTATTAGACTCTAAACTGCTATAGTTGCATCTAGAGAAATTCATGAACAAAGAAGTATAAGGAA
>QZML01002178.1:3792-17350 GCA_016801275.1 Hystrix brachyura
TCAGCTCTGACTCCCGCCTCCACACCCCCATGTACTTCTTCCTCTGTAATCTGTCCTTGGCTGACATCTGCTTCATCTCCACCACAGTCCCAAAGATGATTGTGGACATCCAGACTCACAGCAGGGTCATCTCCTATGCGGGCTGTCTCACCCAGATGTCTCTTTTTCTCCTCTTTGGATGTATGGATGACATGCTTCTGTCTGTGATGGCCTTTGACAAGTTTGTGGCCATCTGTCACCCCCTGCAGTACCACGTCATTATGAACTTGCACCTCTGTCTCATCTTCATTTTGGTGTCTTTTTTGTTTAGTATTTTGGAGTCTCAGATGCACAGTTTGATTGCCTTACAGTTTCCCTACTTCAAAGATGTGGAAATTTCTAATTTCTTCTGTGAGCCTTCTCAGGTCCTTAGTCTTTCTTGCTCTGATAACGTTACCAAAAATATAGTCATGTATTTTGCTGGCGCTCTCTATGGTTTCTTTCCTGTCACAGGGATCATTTTGTCTTACTATAAAATTATTTCCTCTATTCTGGGAATCTCTTCATCAGGTGGGAAGTGCAAAGCCTTCTCCACCTGTGTGTCTCACCTATCGGTTGTTTGCTTATTTTATGGCACAGGAATTGCGGGGTATCTTGCATCCTTTGTATCTAATTCTAGACATAGTGCAGCCGTGTCCTTGATGTACACAGTTGTCACCCCGATGCTGAACCCGTACATTTACAGCCTGAGGAACAAGGACATTAAACATGCCCTTCAGAGGCTGTGGAGCATGACCACAAAATCTCACCATCTCTCTGTCTTTCCTGTAGTTTGGACTGAAAAAAACTGAACATCTAGTACCACAAATCTCATCTCCTTGCTCACATTGTTCTTATGGCTTCGTGGCTTTCATTTCACTCTAAGAATAATGTCTGCATTTCGACCCTTTACTCTTTTCCTTTTTGTTGTCACTCTCTCTCTCTCTCTCTCTTCTCTGTGTGTGTGTGTGTGTGTGTGTGTCTGTCTGTCTGTCTGTCTGTCTCCTCTGCCTCTCTCTCTCTCCTTTCAAAAGTACTGAAGATTGACCCTAGGGCCTTAGCACCAAGCTACACCCTAAGGCCCTTTTAATTATTTTATTCTACTTTTACACACCATTTTTATCAGTTACTGAGTTGCCCTGGCTGAGCTCGAACTTGCGACCACCCTGCCTCATGTACTCAGAGTGCTGGGATTGCAGGCGTGTGCCATGGTTTTCATTAATTGCATCAAGTTTATATCTTAGAATATTTCATCATGATTCTAGTGTATATTGTTTAATCTTTTCATCTAGAATCTTTACATCATGACTAAATCAATGTACCAAGACAGCTACTATAACTTTAGAGCGTGTGTCATGAGCATGCACAAAATACCCACAATGAATGTGCTCACTACATGTCACAAACATGAACTGAAAAAATAATAACAACAATGAAAATGGGGGAAAAGGATGTAAGAGATGGAGGAATGTGGATGGGAAGAAGGGATTAAAAAGTATCAAGCTGCATTATGTGTGTGTACTTACTCCTGAAGATGAACGCAAACTTCATGGACTTCAAACAGTTACTAGTAAAATAAAACAAACAAACAAAAAACTTGTATTTGAGTTTTATTACCAGAGATTTCCACTTATATCGATCTGTCTAGGTGTTAGGTTTTTAAAAAGCTTCATAAAAGTTTGTAATGCTAGTTCCTAAAGGGATCACACTCGATTGCATAAGTTAGAAATGATCTTATAGTCGTAGAAGTGGAAGTGGGTTTCTTTAAAATACCATCTTCAGATACATGTTGTTCTGTGCCATGCGGCTGGGCCTTGTTATCATTGCTTTTTAAATGACTTCTTGCTCCGCCTGCCACAGTTATCATCCGAGGATTCCATCCTTTCTGCTCCTCCCTTCGCGTCCCCGAGGCCTCAGGGTTGTAAGGGCTGTTTCTAGCACTATCTCTGTGCCACCTTGTTCCCTTTTTACATTTGACCTGCAGTAATTATCCAACCAACTTATGTTATTGCATTTTCTCCCTCAGATAACTAGCTTTGCTAGTATTTAATGAGTGAACACTGGGTGATAACTCATAACATGGAAGAAAAACGTATGTTGTGAGTTGTCAGGCTAGTATTTAATGAGTGAATGCTAGTATTTAATGAGTGAACACTGGGTGCTAACTCATAACATGGAAGAAAAATATATGTTGTGAGTTGTCAGCGATTGTAATATTCTGAAATGTTCTTGGGGACTAAAGCTGGTTTTAAACATGTGACTGAGAAGTTAATGATGGTCTCAGATAGTTAATGATGGTCTCATTCCTCCAGGTGCTATATGGCTCTGGTGGTGTCTGAGCCTTATTACAACAACAGTTTTATGACAAATATATTGAACTTTTGCCCTTTTTCCTTTACATAACAATACCAATGTCCCCGTCACCAGCCAAAGTGAGCTGTTTATTCACCTAATTGATAACCAAAGACCTTGATAGGAGGGAAAGTAATGTCATTTTCTGATATCACCTTGTTATCAGGCAGGGGGTGTTTCCAGATTCTTTATTCATGTAGGCAAAGAACTGCAAGAGCGAATTGAGAGCCGTAGGAAATTTTATTTGAGTAACAAAAGGGAGACTGGTTTTGCCAGGTGAATGAAGTAGTCGGCTGATGCCCCAGTTAGGGATCTGAAAAGGAGCAGGAGGCCAGGGAGCTAAAGGTGGAGCACGAGTTAGAAAGCAGGGGGAAGGAGGATAAGAGAGTGAGCTCGTGGTGTCCTTTCCCTTTATCCAGATTCTGTTCTCCTGAGAGTCTCCCCGATCCCGTGAGAAGAGGGGCGATTGGATTTTCATTCCCCAGGCTGACTTCAGGTCAGGCCACCACCGGGTCATGTCCACCTTCCCAGCCAGGTCCGGCCACACCCTATTCCTACCTCAACCTGGCAGCCTCTCCCCACAGGAAAGCTGTTGTTATCAGGTAGTTATATTCCAAATAAATATTACCAGGTTCTGGACTGCTCAGCCCTCCTCCTGGAGTTAGATTCCAGATCGTTCCTGCCTCAAACAAAGAATTGAATGAAGTGAGCCAAAAGGGTTGACCAAGTTTATTTAAAAGGCAAAATAGAGATTGGGAGAAACTGGCTCTGCAGAGCACATTCGGGCCAAAGAAAAAGTTAAAGAAAGAAAAAAAAAAACACATACTGTGACTGAAAGACATGGCTATAATGAAAAGATATTATAGCGGCTCCTCATGGCTTCCTTTATTTTGTAGTGTCTAAATCTTGAGGAAATCCCCGAGAACTTCTGCATCCGGGTCCTGAGATGTAGTGCTGAGATCTCATCCTTCGTCAGGTCGAGGCCATTCTAGTGAGAAGCAGCATCTGTTTGGGATTTTGTGACTAAATGTCACACCTACTTTACCAGCCAGCTTTTGCCATGTCCTACTCTCCTACCTCACTGTGATTTTCCCTCTTTCACTTAATGAGTTAGCGGCCTTTCCTGGTGCATTAATGCCTTTAGTGGGAAATGTTTTTAAAGTTGAGAAGAGAGAAAAGAAGGAAGGGAAGGAGAAAAGAAAGAAGAAAGGGAAAAAAATGTAAATAAACCTGCTGCAAATAGGGAAGGGGGGAATGGAAGGCAGGGGTGGGGAAGAGGGGGGAAAACCAAGATATATCATGTACAGTACAAAATAACCATGATGAATGTGATCATTATGTATACAAGGATCATTATGTATACAATGTACCAATACATGTTCTTTGTAAAAAAAAAAAGAAATGTGTTGAGGATGGATGCCATGTTAAGTGTTCTTACTACAATAAAATTAAAAAATAAAATTCTAAAGTTGGAAATTCGTAAGACAAACCACCAATGAATCGAAACCATCAATGAATTGAAAGTATGGTTCTGAAAGCAGAATCAAATGCAGGCATTGGAACAGTATTTTGTCCAAGGTTTTGGATAAACAATGGGACACCGTCATGGTCAACATATTATTGGGAACTGTGTTGTTCAACACAAGAACATTGCAGGAAAAATGGATTCCAAAATTAGTTGAACAATATAGGCTAAATTGACTGGGACACATTTTTAACGCTCATGATTTTTAATTCCTTACTTTAATGGTAAGTAGCTGGAAGAACTCTAGGATGAAACATAATGTACACCTCCGGTATAAAATCTATTCTGATGCTGATTAGTTTCAAGTTAATTGTATGAACCCTAGAAGTGCTTTCTCTTGGAGGGATAAAAACACTTTCAAATTTATATGTTTTCATATCAATCTTTGCGAGATCAAGAGCAGATAGTCATCGTTTATTTGCACATTACTGTTTTGTACATCTGTCTATCCTTCCACCTATCATCTATCAATCTAGATTTACACACAAATTTCCCAGTGATTCTGTTTTTCTGGAGAAGATTTAATACTAATGAAAGTGTGACCCTTACAGAATTTTGAGGGATTTCTTCAAAAACTTAAAAATAACAGAACTACCGTATGATCCTGCAGTCCCTCTACTGTACCTGTATCCACGTCATCTGAAATCAGTATGTCAGGACACATGTAGAGCCCCATAATCATGAAGTTATTTCACAACAGCCAAGATATGCAATCAGGCTAAGGATTTGTCACCAGGTGAGCATAAAAATGAATGTGATGAATAAACTCAATGGAACACTAGTGAGGCCTAAAGAGAAGGAAATCATTTGGTGCAACACGCATGAGCCTACACGACATTGTGCTGGGAGAACTGAGGCAGCCACAGAAAGACAAATTGGGAAAGGGAAGAAAGTGTCCAAATGGGAAAGGGAACAAGGGAGGGGGAAAGGAACGGAGGACAAGAGAAATAAGAAATGGAAGGAAAGGATGGAAACAAGCTTTTGTAAATAGGGAGGGAGGAGGGGGCGAGGAGAGGGGAATGGGAAAAAAAGAAGCAGCAAGATATGTCATGTACAGGTACAAATCCCCTATGATGAATGTTGTCACTATGTCCATGTAAAATGTGCCATTAAAATAAAAGAAAGAAAGACAAACTGTGTGAATGTGGAACTGCACAGATTCTACTCACCTGTGGAATGTGGACTATTCAGTCCACTGAAGACGGAAAGTGAAATGGAGGCATCGGAGGAAATGGATCAGCAGTTGAGAAAATGTTTGTCGAAGAACATAATTTCAGTTGGAGAAATAATTTCAAGAGATCTATTGCATATTACCACGAATAGAGTTAATAATACTGCTACATAATTGAAATAAATGTATAAATACAGGGCCATTTCATACAGTCACCTAAGTAACATGAAATCAGTGTACACACAACAAAAAGAGGGGTGATATATTGGTAAGACAAATATCTGATAAAGTTCATGTAATAAGAATGTACAGAGAAATCTTACAGGTTAGAGGTAAAATTATATAATGCACAATTTTAAACAAGAAAAGCCTTGAAAAGAATTTTTACACAAACTTTGGATGCTTCTTCTGCAAAGAAGCATCGGAAAATGTGCATAATTAGTCATGAAAATGCAAATCAAAATCACTATAAGATACTACTTCTCTTCTAGTAGTCGGCTTCACTTTATATAAAATCGGAAATCACAAGTACTGACAAGTGTATGAAGATGCTAGAATCTTTTTACACAAGAATGCTGAATGTGTTGTCTATTCTCAAAGATACTAAGTGCAAAATGACTTTCTAACCTAGTAACTCATTCCGCTCCTAGATATAATTCTTTAATAATTAGAAACAAGCATAATCATTTATTGCTTAACAACTAGATTAGGTTCTGAGTAAAGCTGTGCTGGTGGGTTTTTTGTTTGTTTGTTTGTTTGTTTGTTTTTGTCGTTATTGCCAATGACACACGATATTCTCAAATAAAGAAGAGAAGGATCTCACTAAGCAATATAAGTAATATAATGTTATGCGACCCCAGAGCAGACAGAGTCTGTCATAGAGTAAAACATCGTCGTGTAGCACTTGATTGTGCTCAAATCAGTGAATGTGCTTGCATATTCTTTATGGTACAATTCACAGGAGCCAAAAGAAGATCGCCAAAATGTTGAATGCATAAACACTTGGGTTGGTGCACAGAGTACAGTATTATTAATCCTTAAAAAATAAATGGAACAAGTTAACATTACCAAGAAAAATGCACAAAAGAAAGAGGAAGAGAAGGAAGAAATTAGGAAGAAAAGAATGACAGAATGCAGGAAAGAAAGAGGAAAACATGTAAAGAACAAGGGAAGGGAGGAGGGAATGAAGAAATAAATGAAGGAAGGAAGGAAGGTAACATGATAAGGAAAAAAGGAAGAAAAGGAAAATAAATGAAATGAGGAAAAATAAGAGTTCACAAAATTATAACAAATCTCAGAGTTACTCTTGGCATCATATTGCTGTAAATCAAATAAAGAAACTTAACTTCAAAGGTAGATTCCAGCCTTCATGTTGTAAATCTGCCCACTGTCTTAGCACAAAGTACGTAAGAGAACAAAGGAAAGAGTGCGCGCTTAGTTGAGGTTCCGGTTATACTGTGTCTCAACCTCGTGCCTTTACCTTTGGAAATTGTGTGAATGAGACAAAATATCTCAAAGCTGAGCTTTCAATAATGCATAAAGTCATACAAGAAAAACAACAAGCCCAGATCTGGTATGGTAAGTTCTCTGATGATTTTTATTCCCTTTAATGTGGGAAAAGCAGAATACAACTGTACTATGGTGAAGACCATTAACATCAAGGAATTATTTTGAAGAGATCAGAGCTGCCCGTGATATATGTGCTTCCATTATTTTAGAAATCTCAGAAAAGTCAGAGAAATTTTACTGAATTTGAAACTTCGTGCATCACGCGTAAAAGACAAATATAGAGAAAATCCTGAGGGAGTTGTTGAAGAGACACAAAAATAACAAAATTTTAAAAACAGAACATAGGTGCTTTGGGAATGTGAGAAATTAAGTATGTCATACAGGAGAGAAGAGGAGCTGGGCTGTTGAAATTCACAGCGTTTGTCTCAGGGCTGTAGCATCCTCTTAGTTCTGAGGTCGCAGGTCCATGAGGGACAAGAGGCCGCTCTGCTGAGGAGTCTGCCCAGGGCGCCCTTCACGTCCTTGTTCCGCAGGCTGTAGATGAAGGGGTTCAGCATGGGGGTCACCACGGTGTATATCACAGAGGGGATCATCCCTGCCCGGGAAGAATGACTCACAGCAGAGCTCAGGTAGACCCCAAGTCCTGTTCCATAGAACAAGGAGACCACACAGAGGTGAGAGCCACAGGTAGAAAAGGCTTTGTGCCTGCTTGCAGTGGAGGACATTCTCAGCAAGGAGGAGACAATCTGAGAGTAAGAGAAAAGGATCCCACAGACAGGAAACACACCGATTAGAACAGTTGCCACATTTAGAAAGACGTTATTGATCAGGGTAACAGATCTGGTCACCTTGAGAACTTGAGGCAGTTCACAAAAGAAATGAGGGATTTCTGTGACAGTAGAGAAGGTGAGTTGCATCATCAGGAGAATATGAATCAGGGAGACCCATAAGATGATGATCCAGGAGATTAGAACCAGAATTCCACAGAGCTGAGGGTTCATGATGAGGGTGTATCTCAGGGGGTGACAGATGGCCACAAAGCGGTCATAGGCCATCGCTGTCAAAAGAAAATTATCCATTCCCATGAAAATCGTAAAAAAATAAACCTGTGTTAAGCACTCTATGTAGGAAATACCTTTGTTCTGTGCCTGGATGTTCACCAGCATCTTTGGGACTATGGTGGAGGTGAAGCAGATGTCAGCCAAGGACAGATTACAGAGGAAGAAGTACATGGGGGTGTGGAGGCAGGAGTCTGTCTGAGCTGACAGCCAGGATGATGAGCAGGTTCCCGAGCACCGTGACCAGGTACATGGCCAGGAAGAGCCCACAGAGGACGGGCTGCAGGTCTGGGTCCTCTGAGAGGCCCAGCAGGAGGAATTGCACTAGTCCCGTGTGGTTTTCTGCTTCCATGTCACTTATTTTTCTTCTGGAGAAGGAAGAAATAGCAACAGTCAATAAACAGCCACCTGATACCTCATACAGTAATCACTTTAAAATATCACTTTTTGGGGACAACTTTTACTCACTACTGTCACATCAGTAAGTCATTCATTCGGCCAAATGATAGCTGATTTCTCTTTTAAATGTATATAATCATTCCTACTTCCTTTATTTATTTTAAATTTTATTTTAATGGTACATTTTAGATGTACATAGTGATAACATTCATCATGGAGGGCTTGCAAGTCTACATGATATATCTTGTTGCTTCTTTTTTTCCCGTTCTCCTCTCCTCCCTTCATCCCCTCCTCCCTCCATATTTGCAAAAGCTTTGTTTCCATTTTTTCCTTCTATTTCTCATTTCTCTTGTCTCTCTGTCCCCCTCCCTGTTCCCTTTACCATTTGAACACTTTCTTCCCTTTCCCAATATAATACATTTTGGTCTTTATTTACACTTTCAGTTTCTCATACCAGAGAATGTGGTATTTACACATGTGTGTCCGACTTATTTCACTTAAGAGTATGGTCTGAAGATGCATCCATTTACTTAGAAATATCTGAAGCTTATCATTCTTTATGGCAGAGTAGTACTCCATTGTATAAAAAAAAACACCACATTTTCTTTATCCGTTCCGCTGTTGATGGGCATTTGGGCTGTTTCCAAGGTTTAGCTATTATAGACTGTGCAGCTATAAATATGGGTGTGAATGTATTTCTGTGGTATGATGCTTTTAATTCTTTTGGGAAGATACCAAAAAAGGAAATAGCTGGATCAAATGGAACCCGACCCCCCAAATTTAAAGACCCAATCCAAAAGTGGGCAGCTGAAATGAATAGACACTTCTCAGATGAAAAAGTAGAAACAGCAAATGGAGGGCGAGGATTTAGCTCAGTGGTCAGGTGCTTGCCTAGCAAGTGCAAGGCCCTGAGTTTGATCCCCAGCACCAAAAAGAAAAGAAAAGAAATAAACATACGAAAAATGTTCAATATCACCGGTCATTTGAGAGATGCTGGTCATTTGAAAGCTGTGAATTAAAATGACACTGAGATTCCAGCTCATGCCAGAAAGAATGGCTATTATCAACAAATCAGCCAATAACAAATGCTGGAGGGGCTGTGGAGAAAAAGGAACCCTTCTCCACTGTTGGTGCGAGTGTAGACTCATCCAACTGCTATGGAAATCAGTGTGGAGATTCCTCAGGGAACTAGGACTAGAGGTCCCACTTCCTTTAATGTAGCAGAACTTTATTTTTTCTTTACATCATTGACTCACTTGTTTTAATTTTCAAATTTTAATTTATGCATATAATCTAAATTCTTTTTGCCATATTAGCTTTCCAATATAATTGAAGTGTTTGCATGTATTTTCTTGGATAATCTCCATAGTTCTTCATTGTAATATGTCTACAATAGTGACTTAACGGGTTTTTTCTGTTTTGTTTGGTTTTGTTTTTATTGCTGGGAGTAAAACTCAGGACCTTGTGCTTGCACTGCAAGCACTCTGACCAATGAGCTAAACCCCCAGCCCTTGACAGTGATTTTTTTAAAATCAAACTTTATTCTCTGATTTGACAGTTCATAGTGATTTGATAGTTAAATCTCGGTGCTGTTTTTTCCCCTAAAAATGTGGTTTCTATTGAAATCCTTAAGGGTTAAAAATGCCTTCATTCTCCATACAAGCCTCAATAAATGAGAGCTGTTATTGTGACTATGATTATAATTTTCCTTTTATGCTATAATTATTTTAGATATATAAAATTCTCAACATATAGTATACGACTGTGATGTTTAAATTGGATTCTTGTGTCAAGCTTCCTGAAATAGAATCTTTGTCATCCACATAATATCTTCGTGGTTTGAGAAAATAATTTACCCTGCAAATACCTCACTAGGGCCATAGGAGTAATATGCATTCACTGGGTAGTAGAATTCAAGCAAAATTAAATGAATGATGTTGTTGTTCTCCTTTTTTATGACACAATGAGCATCTCAGAGAAGTAAATTTCCACTCTTAACATTGTAATAAGTATTTCTTGCAGGGCTGTCATTTAGCAACGTCTCCTTAAACTATGGTAAATGTCACAGATGGAATTCTGATTATTATAACTACAACTGTGTGTTTTACCTTTTTTATCCACCACACAGATTTCTAATTAACGAAGATCTCTATGGCTCCTTCTTTCCTAGAGTGTTTGTCTGAAGTGTTCATACTAGAAAAAAAAAATGTGGACTATGTACATTTAAGGAAAAGAAAGCAGGCCACCATTAAAAATGTATAATAGCCGTGTGTGTTTATGTGTTCTCTTGTGCCCACGCTTTTGATTTGGGATGTACCCTTAAAATAATCAACGTTAATGGACAAATATATATTGATAGACTTGATTAAAGTATCCAAAAGTTAAACAAATAGAATTTTTCCATAAACATTAAAAGTCAAAATAATGACTGGCAAAATTTGTGACATCCCGTATGACATAAAATGTCAGTTTTAAGAAAGCTTAGAGAATTTTAAATAATACAATAGATGGAAAAATATTATTTTGGACCAACTTTTTTGTTAAGGTGGATAAGATTATCTCTCTGAAATAGGAAAATTTGAGCAGAGAGAGAAAGGAGGGTCATTGCTGATCAGAAACGGTGAGAAAGGAAAAGACACTTTAGGCTGAGTGAACAGATGTGTGATTTCTTTCCCAGACCCTGAGCCAGAAGTTGTGAAATTTTGACTCAACATTTGTCTGGCCAGAGACTTGAGGGTGCTTTCTTATTGCAGGTTCTGAGCAAGTACACACACCTGCTGTTTACTGAACAACCAAAATGTCTACTACAGCACAGTAAAGAAGCCTTACCACAAGCTTGCGGGTAGACACAAAACGAATATCTGTTTAAAAAAAAAAAAAACTCATGGTGAACAAGCAACACCGACTGTAAAAATGGAATTCTGCTTAACATAAGACTGTTGGTTCTCATAATTCATCACAAGATAGGTCAATAAATAGAAGCCCTCACCACAGGTACAATAGAAAACAGCGTTTGAGAAAATGTAAAGAACGTTTACCTGACTGGTTTCCAGAGAGGGGACAGTCAATAAACAAAGAAACCACAGATGTTTTCTTACCTCACAAGGAATGTTTTTTTCAAACCATAGCCAACAGGAAATATTATACTGAAATACTACACTATTTGTATTAAGTTAATAAAAATGCAAAGACAGTCTCTCTAACTTTAATCATCTGATATTTTCCTAGATATGTTGAAATGATTCTTAAACATCAGAAATAATAACACTATTGGTAGACGCTATTGTGGACACTAAAATAAATCATAACTACAATACATGGAACAAATGAGAGTTATCAAAAAATGGAATCTGCCTGTAGAAATAATCAGGGAATATAATAGACAAATAGCAATCAAACTGGAACAACATAGACAATACCTCATGCTTAACAGATTTTCAGTATGCAATAATGAATAATTCAGTGCAAGAAATCTGACAGTAGAATTCAACTCATAAGAAAAAGTAGAGAAGAATTTGAGGCTTTCCAAAAATATAACTCTCATTGGACAGAGGTCTGATTTTCTAAATAGTGACAAAGGGCAGCAGAGTAGGAGCTGACAGAGACAGACACCAATCAAAACCAAAGTTCCTTCAGAGCGCAGAGACTTCACCTTTGTAGACTGCATATGCGAGGCCCTCAGGAGCATTATCCTAGAGGTGAAGCTCAGGGCCTTGCACTATTTTTTTTTCCTTTTTCTTCTTCTGCCACCTGCTTGTCTACCCTTTTTCTTCTACCTCCACCTGCCCTCGGTAGTGCAGATGAACCCGCCCCAGTGGTTACCACGGAAGCCTTTTATTCTACACAATATGCCCCTTAAACACCCACTTGTGTTTTCATGGAGATGAGACCACAGAAGCACAGCTGAGGAGCAGCGGGGTCATCGTGTTTACAGTTTCTAGCATCTTAGGATTGGATCTCAGAGCTCCTAATTAAACAAATTGCTGTACCATCTTGATCTTTCAAGTCTCCAAAGAACTCGGCTCTCTTGAGGATCAAAGAAGAAAGCATAGTGGAAGAATTGGCCTCGATTTTTTGTCTACTGAGGTAAGCTGAAAAGAGAGGAATTTAGTTCCTTAGGGGAGAAACACTATTTCTCTTTAGTTTGTTTTGAAAGTGACAGGATTTACTCTAACCAATGTGTGATTTTTTTCAAGGAAACCAATCCCAAGAAAAATCTTTCCGTGATACATCTCCGAAGAACATTTAGAGAGTTTGAGGATGATTTTATGGCCACAAAGATATATAGGAACAAAAGCCTTTTATTTTTTTAAAGGTTTTTTTTTTTAATTTTTAAAATTTACGCTTTAAAGGGTCAAATAAAATTGCATGCATTTTTACATACAACATGTTTGGAAGTTTGATAAATTTGAAATCATTATTAATTCAGCCAAAATTATCATATGCGTTACCTCACCTTGTTATTATTTTTAAGATTTTGACTAATACATCCACTCAGAATTTTTCAAGAATACATCATCATGAGCTGTAGCTAACATGCTGTACACCTCATCTCTTGAAATGATTGATCATATCTAACTGGAATTCTGTATACTTTGCTGGACACTTCCTCTACATTACTGCAGTCTCTGTTCATCACCATTCTGCTCTCTGTTTCTAGATCAACTTTGTGAAATCCATGTATGAATGAGTTTATGCACTCATTTATTTATTATTCTGCACCTAACTTATTACACTTAATAAATGTCCTAGTTCATCCGTGTTGGTGTGTTCTGGTGTGCAGATGTACAGAAGGGTGACTACAAATATGAATAATCTACTATATATTTCAGAAAACCAGAAAAATGTATTCAAAAGTTTTCAATATAAACAAATGGCAGATGTTTGAAAGGGCATACTACTTGGCATGTCATTAAAATGTATAATTTTTACTTTTCTTTTTTCTTATGTCTCTGTGTTTCTTAATTAAAAACTTTCTTAGTACATATTTGTGATACAAAATGAACACGTTCTTGTGGAGAGTTGGTGAGTGTACATATAACATTTTAATGATTTTTCTTCCCTTTCCCCTTACTTCCTCCCCTTGCCTTTCATCCAAAGATCACCTTTCCATCTGCGAAAGGTCTACCTTCGTGTTTCCTACAACCGATCTTTTATTTTGCCCTTTAAATTATTTATGCTTCAGGTTCATTGTATAAGAGAAACAATGTGATATTTAACCATTTTTAAATTTATTTCACTTAAAATTGTGGTCTCAAGGTGCATCCATTATTCTATAAATTGCTCATATTTGTACTTCTTTATCACTGAGTAGCATTTTGTTGTGTATATATACCACATTTTCTCTCTTCACTGATCTTTTGATAGGCATATAGGAAGCTTCCAAGATTTAGCTATTATGATTTTTGCTGCTGTAAACATGAATATTATGGTGAACTTATTGTGGTGCAGTTGAGCAGGACGCCCAGCTGGACTGAGCTGGTGCAGTTCTGGGTGTAGAGAATCCACCTGAGGATTGTTGCTGAC
>QZML01002178.1:17393-44199 GCA_016801275.1 Hystrix brachyura
CAACATAAAGGAGAACGGGAGCAGAAGATGGTGGCCGGCTGTTTCCCAGGAGAAGCTCTGTTGCGGCTGGTTCTCCAGAAGGGGACTCAGCTGTTCTCATCACAGAAGGAGCTCAGGGCCTTGCTGTGGTTGAGGACGGCTGCCGTTACTTCAGGGGAGCGCTGGTCTTCATCTCTGCTGCAAGCATCGTATTCTGGTTCCAGTGCAGATATCTTCAGCCTGTTTTTGGGGGGATGGTGTTCAGGATTGAACTCAGAGCCTTACGCTTGTTAGGCAAGCACTCTACCACTGAGCTAAGTCCCCAGCCCCCTCTTCAGCCTTCTAGTGCAGACATGGATGTACACGAGACACTGCCGGGCTCCCAGCCCTTGACTGGATCTCTCAGGTCTCCAGTGCATACACAGACATTCTGCACTCTTCCTGCATTTGGCTTGTGTGCATCAATGCCATAACTTGGACTTGTCCAGCATTAAAACTGTTCTCTTGCAAACCATTGACTCTAGGAAAGTAACTAATACAAGTGTGCATGCCTCACTGTAGTAAGACATCCCTAAGGACTTTGGTAAGATACCCAAAAGGGGAAGATCGGAGTCATATGAAATTTCTGTTTCTTGGGTTTTTTTCTTTTCTTCTTCTTTTTTTTTTTTTTTTTTTTTTTTGATTCTCCATACTGATTTCCATAGTGGTTGTGCTAGCTTCCATTTCCACCAAAATGTAGGAGAGTTTCTTTTTCTGACAACCTCACCAACATTGTTGCATTTGAGTTGATGATCCTACTGGTGCTTTCTGGAGTAAGACAAAAATCTCAGTGTTGTTTTGATCCGCATTTCTCTCATGGCCAAAGGTGCTGAACATTGTTCATATACTTATTGTCCTTCAGAGAAATGTTTGTTCATTCCAATGGCCCATTTTTGGATTGGGTCTTCTGTTTTGAGTGTACTGCAGTTTTCATGGTTTATATTAGTCCTCTGTCCAAGGAATAGCTGGCAAAAATTTTTCCCATTATGTAAATTGTCTCTTCACTCCCTTGGATGTTTACTCTCTTAAATGTTTAGAAGCATTCTAATTCAATAATTCGATTTGTTGATTGTTGGTGTTGTTTCTTGTGCAAATGGGTTCTGGTTAGAAAGTTTTTTTCTATCTCTATGGCTTCAAGTTTTACCTACTTTATCTTTCAGAAGGTTTAGTGTTTCTGTTTTAATATCCAGGTCTCTCATGTTTTGTTCTAACTTTATTTAGTACAGGGTGAGAGATTTTGGTCTATATTCAATGTTCTGCACATGGAAAACCAGTTTTCCTGGCACCTTTTGGGAAAGAGGCTGTCTTTCCCACAGCCTGTGATTTTGATCCTTTTGTCAAAGATCAGATGACTGCAGGTTCCTGGTTTCTGCACCCTCTATTCTGTTCCATTGATCCCCATGTCTGTTTTGTGTGTTGATACTATACTCTTTTTATCATACTTGATAATATAACTCAGTGTCTGGGATTGTGACGCCTCCTGCTTTGCTCTGTTGCCCAGGATTGTTTCGCTACTCTGGGTTTCTTCTGGTTCCATGTAATTTTTAGGGGTATTCTTTCTAGTTCTGTGAAAAATGTCATTAATTTTTTGATTGGGATTGCATTAAATCTACACATCAGTTTGGGAAGTAGGACCATTTATATTCAGTAGAGATATTGGATTGTGGCTTTTTTATGTTGCCTTTATTTTGTTATAATGGATGCTTCAAAAATGAGTTTGGAAGCATTACTCCATTATGTTTTTGTTTGATAGGTTGACATGAATTGGTATTAATGACTCTTTAACTATTAAAAATTCATCAGTGATTCCTCTACTTCTTGGTCTTATCTTTCATTGGAAAACTTTATTCTTTACTCTCTCCTTGCTAATGATCGGGCTGTTCAGATTTTATATGTCTTTATGATTCAGTATTTGCAGGTTGTGTCATGAATTAAATATGTAATATCTATCAGTGGTGGTGAACCTCTGGCATGTATGCATGGTGGGCTGTTCATATCACTGAAAGCTCTCAAAGGTTCTCCAGTACTGGATTCTAGATTATCCAATTTATTGGCATATAATTGCTTCTAATATCCCTTTCTGATCTTTTGTCTACTTGCAGTATGCATAATTGTGTAATGTTCCTCTTTCCCTTATGAGTAACTTAGTTTGAATCTTTTCATTATGTATTTTCATTTTAATTTTTAAATTTCTTTGATATATGAAAAATAAAAATTGTATGTTTTAATCATGCATCATGTAATATATTAGTAAAGTTATAAATTTTGTAATGTTTGAAAAAGTTTGAACATGTCTGTTTCTTCATTAACCATGTTTGTGATGTAAACTTCGAAACTAGTTACTTCTAGCTTTTAGAAATATACAGTCAATTATTCTTATCTATAATCGCCCTAATATACAGTCAAATATCAGAAGAAATTAGGTACAGAAGGACCTTATCTCCATCCGGTAAAAGCCAATTATGACAAACTTGCTGCCGGAGTCATCCTAAATGGGGAAAAAACTGAACGCGAAGTCAGGAACAAGATAAAGATACCCACTATCACCACTCCTGACAAACATGTTACTCTAAATATTAGTAAGGCCAATTAGGCAAGAAAAAGAATGTGAAAATATACATATAGGAAAGAAAGGAATCAAGTCATCATTGTTTGAAAAGACACAGTCCTCTACACAGAAGAAATAAAAAATTTCACCGAAATACTCTTAGAATTAATAACCAAATTCAGCAATGTACCAGGATACATAATGTTTCTGTACTCTAATAATGAAACCGCTGAGAAAGAAATTAGGAAAATAATACCATTAACATTAGCACCACTAAGATCCAGTACTCAGGCTAATGAAGGCCATAGAAGACATCAAAAATGAGAACTACAGCACACTGAAAAAGGAAATCGAAGAGGCCTTTAGAAAATGTAAGTATATCCCCCGTTCCTGGACAGGCAGATCCAATATAGTCGAAGCGGCCATACTTTCAATTTTGATATACAAATGTAACACAATCCCATTGCAAACTCCAGCAGCATTCATCACAGAACTGGAGACAATCCTAAAACTCATATGGAACCAGAAGAGATCGAGTAGAGCAAAAGCAATCCCGTGTAAAAAGAGCAAAGCGAGAGGCATCGCCACCCCAGACCTGAAGGTGCAGAGCAACACCACAGTGATTTAAAAAGCTGCCTGGTCCTGGGCATGAGAACACACTTGGGATCGATGCAAGTAAACAGAAGAGTCCGAAACAACCTCAAAAACATCCACCTAACGGATTTATTTATTTTAGGGGCCAAAAGCAAACACCAAAGTGAAAAAAGTGTTAGGAAAACTGGTGTGTGTTATCCACACACAGAAGGTTGAATCTAGTCCCATATCTTTCATCACGTACTGAACTAAAATCAAAGTGTGTCAAAGAACTAAATGTTAAATCAGAATCAACATGCTGGAGACAAAGTAGGTAAAACTCTTGAAGTCATAAGTCTAGGCAAGAACTTTCTGAACAGAACCTGACTGTACAGTTGAAAAGAACCAATCAGTGGGATCATATCAAATTCAAAAGCCTGTGTAAAGCAAAAGGAAACACCTAGAGAATGGGAACGAATTGCCAGCTGTGCAGCTATTCCTCCAACAGAAGACTGATATCTAGATTATATAAAGAACTCAAAAAATTAACCTCCACAAAAAAGAGACCTAATCCAAAAATGGGCAAGTGAAATGAATAGATACCCCACAAAAGAAGTACAAATGGCCAATAAATACATAGAAAAGTCGCAACATCACTGGCCTTTAGAGAAATGCAAATTAAAATAACAGTGACATCATTTCTTATCTCAGAAAGAGTGACCGTCATCAAGACGTCAAATAACAACAAATGATGGACGGCTGCGCAGCAAGAAGGAGGCTGCTACGTTGTTGGTGGTACAACCGCTATGAAAATCAGCGTGGAGATTCCTCAATGGATAAAAACTAGAAATTACATTTCACACAACTGTTCCCCTTCTAGGTATCATCCCCAAAGAGTTAAATACATCATACTGCAGTGATACATGTATAACATGTTTATAGCAGCACAATTTATAATAGCTAAATCTTGGAAGAAACCCATATATGCCCGTCAGCAGATGTATAGAGAAAGAGAATGTGGGATATTTGCACAGTGGAATACCACTCAGCCAGAAAGAAGGATGAATTTGAACAATTCTTAGGAAAATAGATATATCTTGAAATCATAGTAAAATATGAGAAGTCAGTCACAGAAGGTTAAATATGACATCATTTCTGTGATATGAGAGTCCCTAAAATATAAATACTTTAAAGAGAAACATGAGGCACATGTTAAGAAACAGGAACATGAGCTCCACAGACATTGAAGGGGGATGTAAAGAAGCAGGAGAGAGGAGGGAAGACGGCGTGTGAGTGTAAAAATGATGGAGACGTTGTAAATGTATCTACCGACTCCCCAGTCACAATGCAATCATTACGTATTGCACACATATACTAATAAAAATTAGATAAATTAGAAGGCATGTTAACTACAAGGAATGATATCACTGATATACTCTTGGAAAATTCTAAATTGATGTTAGTTCAGTGCTTTCCGCATGATGTCACCGATACACTCTTGGAAAATTCTAAATTGATGTTAGTTCAGTGCTTTCCGCACAATAATGGTAACTATTTGATGCAAAGCAAACAGTTTTCTAGACTTAGTGATTTCATGATTTATTATGTTCCAAAACACCATACTGTACATAAGAAATGCATGCGATTTTATTTGGTCAACTAAAGAATAAAACTGAAAACTAAAAACTTTGAGAAAAAATTAACAAATGAGGACTTCTGATACTTTGTGTCATGGTGGAAAAATCCATAAAATTTCTACATTTTCCAAGTACATGTACCACAGCAAGAACATTCCTGGAACTATTTTCAGGTAGAAAATGCACATGTCTCAGAATGAACCTGGTCACTTTGAAATCAGTTAAGGAGAAAATGAGTTTCTCCTGGAGGAAATAAAATTATCTAGTTCGCTATTATCTCAATACACACAAAACAGGCTGAAACTTTTCCATTCTCTTTTCTTCTTTCATCCCCAAGGGAGCTGATGGTTTGGAGACTGAAAAGATCACTCAATATTGTATTTAATTAGGTGCTCTGACAGGTAAATCCGTAGAGCCTACAGGTATAAACACACACCTGTGGCCACTCAGCTTCATCTCTCTGGTCATCCTCTGTGAATACATAAGTGTGTTTCTCAGGGACACAGTGTGGAGACTAGAAAGCTTGAGTGACACTCACAGGAGAGGCAGATGTGTCCCAGGGAGGGCAAGTGGAGGAAGACAGAGAGGGGAAGACAAGGTGGGTACTGGGCTCCACCTCTAAAATAACACTATGCAAAATCCTCGTATTTACTATATGGAAGTGAAGTCTTTATTTTTAAGCAACTTTGATCTGAGACCAACCGTTTTAGAGCTATTCGGCTTGCTTCTCTCACTACTTAGAAACTGAAACCTTTGCTCAATAAGAGTTCTATTCTGGAGAGTCTCCAGCTCTTCACCGCTCTTTCTGATAAGTTGTAGTCTCCTATCAGATTTTAATTTTTTTCTTTAAATTTTAATTTATATTAGTACACATTTGCAGTAAATAATGATTGCATTTGTCATCATGTGTTCCTAACATACCTTACTTCTTTTTTCCTCCCCTTCCCCTCTCCTTGATCCATTTCTTGGTCACCTTCCCTTTTGCAAAATTCTTTCTATGTCCCTGTTTTCTATTATCTATCTTTTATTTTGCTGCTTCATTCATTTCCACTTTGAATTTCTCCTATAAGAGGAACTATGTGATATTTAAGCTCGGGAGCCTGATTTATTTCACTGGACATTACGGTCTCAAAGTGAATCCCGTTTCTTGCATCTAGTCATTTACTTATTAATTACTTGCTGAAAATCACCTTGTTCCTATTTCAGTGGCGTTTTGCTATTATATTCCTACATATTTTTACAGACTGATTCCACTTTCCGATAGCCCTTATTTTCCCATATTATTATAATCAAGGTTTCTTCTTAGTGTCCACAATGGCAACTACAAAACATTATTATTTCTGATATTTAATAATGACTACGATTTAACAAATATTTTAGTGTTTTAGTGTTTTCTTTTGGCTATGGTTTGAACGCAAGACATCTATGCATTAGAAAATCGTATTTGGTTTCGTTATTTGCTTATAGTCTTCACACCAGATATTAAGCAAGTAAATTAAGCAAGTTACTAAGCAAGCAATTAAGCAGATATTAAGCAAGTTAAATTTTCTCAAACACAGTTTTTTTTTATAATTGTGCTCAGGGTGTATTTTGTTGGGCTTTTTTTGTGACGAATTATAATAACCAACAGCTTACGTTAAACAGGCTTCCAGTGTTCCCCACTAACCAGATGCTCTTCTTTTAAACAGGCACCGGCACCTTTTATTTAACCTCACTACTTAGTTTTGTGTCTGTGTTAAGGCTTGCGATGAGCTGGAATGTTTCATGTTTGCATTATAGTGGACAGTTTGGTCTTAACATTTAGAGTATATCAAACGTGCTCATTCAGGACTTGCGCTGTGACAGGCCCCATCTCAGGCCCTCAAGAGACAGACGTGGAGCAGCAGCCACCGCAGCCTGGAGCTCACATCTCACAGGGAGCCCCCCACACCCTGATCTCTCGGTCTACCGTGTTTCCTCCTTCCTCACTGCTGACAATCGGCAGCTCGATTCTTCCTATTTCAGAGAAGATATTCCTGCCCGCTTTCTCAGACTAAACTGCCCCACAATCTTTTTCTCTCTTGTATTAATTAAAGATCACGAGGCATTCCTTATACTTGCGCTTTTTGTCAAGAAGAACATAAAAATTTTTGCAAGTGTATATTTTGACATTTAATATTTATAAGGTAATTCTATTTGTGTAAGTTTGCATATTTTAATTGAGTCCATCAATACACATTTTGGCCATTAACTTTGCTGAAGTTAAGGGTACGTCCCCACTCAGGAGAATAGACACATGAGCTCACATAAGCACATGCGCCTAGTATTTGACTGAATGGTGGTTGCTTTCCTTTCCTCCTCTTATCTATGCAGCACACATGCTTTTTCCGTTAATATGAAAAACTCGCCTGACAAGGCATCCAGGAAAAAAGAATTCATACACATACTCATACTTTAAAAGTTTTGTGTGGTGGATCAAAAGAGGTAGCAAATTGTATTTATAATGATATTAATTCCATTCAGTGGTGATTGCCACAGTTTAAAGAGATGTTGCTAAACGAGAGCCATCTAAGACTTATTTACCAAGATATGAAGAACAATATCCATATTAATGAGTTCTCCATTGCAACACAAGAATCAGTGAAAAACAAAAACAGCATTTCATTTAATTTTCTTTAATCCTACCATGTAGTAAACATGTACTATTCCTACGGAACACATGAAGTATTTGCGGGTAACAGAGCTTAAATTGCTTTTTCAAATTAATAAAGATACTGTGTTCATTGGGCAGGATTGTATTTCCAAAAGTCAGACTTAAGAAACAAACTTTTAACTTACAGCTCCGTGATAGACTTTGGGAGAGTTATATATCCAAAATAATATAATGAAAAGGAAAATCTAAATAAGAGTAGAAATAATGACAACTGTCATTTACTGAGACTCCCGGTGAAAATGAAGGTGTGCTAAAAGTTTTACAGTGTATCACCAGTAACCACATTTTTAGAAAGAAAAATGTAGCAGTAAGAATTCATGCTAATGGAGGTTGGGGACTTAGCTCAAGTTGTAGAGCACTTGCCTGCCAAGCACAAGGCCCTGAGTTCGATCCCCAGCAGCCTCACCCTCAAAATAAGAATTCATGTTAGTGAATTGTCAAATCACAGACTAAAGCTCTGTGTAAGAATCATTGTTTAATCTCTATTGTAAAGGTAGTACGATAAAGAGGTATACAGATTGCCAAAGAATGTAGAAGAAAAGTTTTAAATTATTTTTGAAAATTGATACCAAACAAAAAATTTAAACATACCCATAAATTAAAAATTTAATGTAAAATAAGTGAGTCATAATATAAAGAAAGAAGAAATATCTGACACATTAAAGGAACTGTGAATTATTCTTCAGATTTAAAAAGAAAATGAGCTACCATTCAGCTAAGTGAACCACTGTCATCGCCAGACACAACAGTGAGCGAAAGATGTTCGTGGAGAGATAATATTGTGGGGCAGTGACCACCTGAAGGGCCAGTGACTGTCCAATGAACACTGCTGCTTTGTCCATCTGCTGAAGATAAAACAGTGATATGGAAGCAGAAAACCACACAGAGCTATCACAGTTCCTTTTGCTGGGCCTCTCAGAGGACCCAGACCTGCAGCCCGTCCTCTTTGGGCTCTTTCTGTCCATGTACCTGGTCACGGTACTCGGGAACCTGCTCATCATCCTGGCTGTCAGCTCTGACTCCCACCTCCACACCCCCATGTACTTCTTCCTCTGTAATCTGTCCTTGGCTGACATCTGTTTTATCTCCACCACAGTCCCAAAGATGCTGGTGAATATCCAGGCACAGAAAAAAGGTATCTCTTATGAAGAGTGCCTCACTCAGGCATACTTTTTTAGGTGTACTTGTATTTGATATTTGTGGGGATGGACAATTTCCTACTGACTGTGATGGCCTATGACCGCTTTGTGGCCATCTGTCACCCCCTGAAATACGAACTCATCATGAACCCCAGATTCTGTGGCCTCCTGGTTCTGATGTCCTGGATCATTATCTTATGGGTCTCCCTGATTCATATTCTCCTCCTGATGCAACTCATCTTCTATATAGACACAGAAATCCCTCATTTCTTTTGTGAACTGGCTCAAGTTCTCAAGGTGGCGAGATCTGATACCCTCATCAATAACATGGTTCTATATGTGGCCTTTATCCTAATAGTTGTATTTCTCGTCTGTGGGATCCTCTTTTCTTACTCTAAGATTGTCTCCTCTTTACTGAGAATGTCTTCCACTACAAGCAAGTGTAAAGCTTTTTCTACCTGTTTGTCTTACCTCTGTGTGGTTTCCTTGTTCTATGGAACAGCACTTGGGGTCTACCTCAACTCTGCTGTGACCCATTCTTCCCAGGCAAGCACAATTGCCTCAGTCATGTACACCGTGGTGACCCCCATGCTGAACCCCTTCACCTACAGCCTGCGGAACAAGGACATGAAGGGGGCCCTGGGCAGACTCCTCAGCAGAGCGGCCTCTTGTCTTTCATGGACTAGTGACCTCTGAACTAAGAGGATGTTACACTCCCTAAGAAAAATGCTGTGAATTTCAATATCTTGGTTCTTTTTCTCTCCTGTATGACATGGTTAATTTCTGGTATTCCCAAGGCACCTATGTTTTGATTGTAAAATATGTTTGTATTTGTGTCTCTTCAACAACTTCCACAGTATTTTATTTGTATTTGTCTTGATTTGCCTGGAACACAAAGTTACAAATTTAGTAAGACTTCTCAGACATTTCTGAAATTTCTAACATGATTAGAACATATCAGAGGATATAATTTTTCCAGAAATAATTCTTTGAATGTTAATGATCTTCACTGTAATATGGTTGTAATGTTGTTTTCCCTGATGAAAGGAAGTAAAGATCATCAGAATTCTTACCATATCAGGCTGAACTTCTCATTTTGCATTTATGAGTTTATTCCTGAAAACAATAGTGAAGATATTTTGACTCATTTTCACAATTTCTGAAGGGAAGAGACTCTGAGTGGAAGGGATGATCGCTGGGGCCGTGAGACCACACCTCTATCTTTGTAATCCTGCTTGTATGAAAACAACAATTACATTTTCAACAGGAAAGCTGCAATCTACCTTTGAAGATGTGTTTCACTGTTTGATTTATAGAGGTACAATGCCTAGAGTAGCTCTGAGCTACTATAATTTGGGGGAGTTTTATCTTTATCCTAATGTGATTTTCTTTCCTTCTTTTCTTCCTTACATCTCTTCCCTCATCATCCTTCCTTTCTTCTTCTTTCTTCTCTGCACACTTTTTTTCCTCCTTCACGTTCCCTGATTTCCCTCCTCATTTGGACACTTTTTTCATCTTTTGGGCACTTCCTCCCTCATTTGTACACTTCTATTTGGTAAAGTTAACTCCCTCCATTTCCCTTTTAATGTTGAATAATACTCTATTGTGAACACAAACATCTTGTCCATTCACTCACGGAAGAACATTTTGGTGATTTACATCTTTTAGCTCTTATAAATAGTGGTGTAATGGATATGCATGCACATTTATCTGTTTGCTATAGTCATATGCAACAGAATTATGCTTTAGTCGATGACAAATTGTATCTGTGCAGATGATCTCATAACATAATATTCCTTAGTGAAATCATGAATAAGACAACCAAGAATAATGCAGAGTGCTAGGAAGAATGGGATTCTCAAAACCAAGAAAAATTCTTTCAGATTTACAGGTCTCATGAATGGATGCATCTCCTGTGACAAGGTGAATTCAAAAGAGCAGAGTGCTGCTTCCCGTTTGTGTCTTTTTTCTCAGCTATATTTCTATTTCAACGAGTGTCCATAAAATGTAGACCTATGGACTGGAATACTCGTCTCAGGCTGTACCTCATGAACTTCTCAGAGAACACATAACTGCACCCCATTCTGTGGACTGCTCCTACCCAAGGACCTGGTCACGGCACTCGGGAATCTGCTTGTCATCCTGGCCGTGGCCTTCTTTGAGCTTCTCAAATGCTTGATCTGGCCTCTCTGACACTTTTAACTGTAACGTGGTTGTGTATTTTATTCATGCCATATTTGTGGTTGGCCCATCTCAAGGATGATTTTCTGTTACTGTAAAAGGATTTCCTCCATTCTACAAATCCCATCATCAGGTGGGAAGCATAAAGCTTTCTCCACTTGAACTGTCAGTTGTTTGCTTATTTTGTGGAACAGGCCTTGGAGTGTGTCTATTGTAGGATGTATCGCCCTCTCCCAAAGACTGTTCATTGAACCTGTCATTTACATCATGCTCACACTATCCTGTTTCTCTCCTCTGCAGTCTGAGTAATAAAGGCAGAAGAAGCACCCACAGCAGATCGTGTAGCTTTGGAATGAATGACGTTCATTTAGAATGTAGGTGGGAAGACGAGCAGTCATTGTCTTCCATCACGAGGAAAAGCATGAAGTCTGGATGGTGATATGGGAGGATACCAGAGTGTTAATTTTATGATGTGAGTTCCAGGAAGACTCAGTGTACCTGGTCAAACATATATACCTGAAAATCTCGCCTCCTCGGTGGTGTTATTTTTGTCATGGTATCTTTGATTCTTCGTCATGTCTTAGAGTAGAGTGGCTCTCGCCATGGCAGGGTGAGAAAGGAATGGGAATTTCATAAAATAGATCCACAGTTTCAGTTTTGAAAGGTGAAAAATTTCTGGGGATGGATGATGGTGATGGTCACATAAAAAGTAAATGTAGTTATTGCTATGGAAACATGCAATAAACAGTTGAAATGGGATGTCTTGTTATTGATGCTCTACTCCAACAAATCATGGCCTAAAATGCGTGGATCTAGAAACAAAAGAGCAGGCAAGTGAGTACCACATGTGAGCTCTTTTCTGAGTAGAAGAAAACCCCAAACCTGTTGTCGACATTCCTTTTCTCTTCACCTTCTTCCTCCACTGACATGAGGAAGTCATTTGGGATGGTTACAATGAACCAATTCAGTAATTAGGAACGCTGTGAACTGAGCCTTCAGGCTCACAGGAGAGTAACGTCTTCACTCCGGGTCGTGTCTTCAGCTCCTCAGTTTGTTGGCTCCAGGCAACCGGATTCTAGATCACAGAATGTCCATTCTGACCCTGTATTCACATCAGTTCTTAGAACAGGAGCATATCTTCAGTTTTTTACCATTTACAAGAGCAACATAGAAATTAATTTCGTTCATCATGCCCAGAAAAGTAGCAAACTCCTGTAAGTGCTGCGGGAGATGATGGTGCAGAATGAACTATTAGAACCATCGTTTTCCATCAGGAGGATGAATATGAAAAGCCAGGTAGCAAAATGGGAGGATGCCCACGTGCAAAGATTCATATGAGTTCTGTGAATGATATATTTGGTGATGTTGAGGGTCCCAAGAATTCGAAATTCAAAATATTACTTTCCTTCCACACTGGATCTGATTCCCTTTAACATATCACAGGTGACAGCAGAATGTGGGTCACTGTGATCTGTTTCCTCAGCACTAAGTATTATGAAGATGAGAAGGAGGAGGGGGAGGAGGATGATAGTAGCCGTAGTGTCTTGAACTACTATTGAGTCATCTGTAACTTCCAGGTCCTGAGAAACATGCTCTGTGACGATTGTTTCATTTCATTAGCATGTTCTTTCCCAAATATAAACTCCTATATTATTACTTCACAGAACAGCCGGATGCACCATATATTTATGTAGCAAATTCCAGGCTGTTTGCTAGAAAAGAGAGAGATCACATTTGCAAGGTGTGATATTGGAATCAAAGAACCAGGCCAGGGGAACACGGGCAGGTCGCCCCCTTGCCGACTTTGGACAATGCCGGACATCTGATAAAACATTTGTATTTGATGTATGAGCTTCACAGAGAGACTTAAAACCACATCTGCAAAAGAACTATTACATATTGTGGGCAAGAAAAATTTTATTGTAGGTGAGCTTTAGATATTTATAGGTAATTGTTAAGAAAATGTTATGAATACGTAGATCAATACTAACCTGGACACACAAAAATACACTCTCCAGTTCTTGATTGCAGCTTTCGTTAAAGGACAGTTATGCAGGGAAATGAAATCATAGAGAGACACAGAACCCAAACATCACACATAGGTACATAGTTCAGATCTCTATAAAGTATTATATCAGAACCACACATTATTAAATGTTCATATTTTAATTTAAATAGTAGGTATCAGTGACCATAAAAACAGGTAAAGTTAATGAAGCATTTTTTTTTAATTCTTTACGTTCATAGCATTTTACCTAATTCGACATGTGTTTCTCTCTAGATGTGTGTTGGCTGTTTCTTGTGCAAAACATTTACACAGGCTGACGCAGTAAATTAATGCAGCAATACCTAGAAATTTGTCATTAATCACAAATTATGGGGACAAAGCCACAGCTGTTCCACACTTCGTTAGTTACCTTTCTAGAGTCAAAGTTTTGCAAGAGAGATTTAATACAGGACAAGTACAAGTTACAACATTCACGCACAAGCCAAATGCAGGAAGCATGCAGAACATCTATCTGTGCACTGGAGACCTGAAAGAGCCAATCATGGGCTGGGAGACCACAGCAATGTCCCATGTATGTCCATGTCTGCACTAAGAGGATGAAGAAATCTATGCTGGAACAAGGATATGATGTTCACAGCAGAGATGAAGATCAGAGCTCCCCTGAAGTGAACAGCACCCATCCTCAATGACAGCAAGGCCCCGAGCTCCTTCTGCAACAAAAACAACCACGTTCCCTTTGGGAGAACCAGCCACAACAGAGCTTCTCCTGGGAACCAGCTGGCCGGTATCGTCTGCTCTCGTTCTCCTTTATGTTGTGTCAAGAATAACCTTCAGGTGGGTCTTCTACACTTGGAACCACAGCAACTCAGTCCAGCTGGGTGTTCCTGCTCAAATTGATCATATCGGTCCACCACACACATAAATCAAAAATTCAGGATTCAGTCTTCTTTGAGGAATGGTTCCAGCCAAGACTCAGTCATTACAAACTGTGTATGTTCTAGCTCTCAATGTAAGAATTACTACTTCCAACTCCACAAGTTAATTGCCAATCGTAGCATCCAGTGTCCACGGCCAGCTGCGTGGCCTATTCAGGAGCAATTCTTTCTCAAATTGCTCTGGTTGGAATGTCAGCCTTCAGATGAAAATGGAGGTGCCCAAACTCAAAGCCAAAGAGGTGCTGCTGGTATTTCAGTAAGTGGCATATTTCTCTGAGTCGCATCCGTAGACATTAAGCTGTCGGTAGCAGTGGCTTTTGGTATAAGTTCAATGTCCTGACTAGTAGCCACCATTTAATGTAAATATGTCTTGGAATCCATAGAAACTTGGATTTGTGAACTTGTTCTTGCCACAGTTTGATCCCTCCCATTCTGATACAAGACATTTAAAATGCCAGGAAATATCACTCCTCATTAGCATGGTGCAAATTTAAAATACAATGAGATAATATTCCAGACCTGTCCAGCTATTTTCCAAATGATGGATGATAACAGGTGATGGCGAGGAGTCATTAAAAAGAGACTATTGAAAATTATTGATGAAAGTAAATTGGTGCAGGCATTGGGGAAACATTATTGAGCCTCCTCAAATAATCAAAACTAGAAATACCATATAATCACGCTATTCCTCCACTTCATGTGTGTCTAAATCACCTGAAATCAGTATGCGAAGACATATGTACATTTTCCCTAACACAGAAACACTTTCCACAATAGTCAGTGAATGATTAGAAAGAATTTGTCATCAGATGAATAAATAAATGTATATATACTCAATGAAACCTTAATAGAGTGTAAAAAGAAAGAAATACTGTCATTTGAAACAACACGAATGCATCTGTACAACATTCTGTTATGAGAAATAAGCTAGGCAGACAAAGTCAAATACTGCATGGATTAAACAAGTAAAATGTAAAATAGTCAAAACCATGAAAATGGAGATTGAAATAGTGTCTATAGGAGGCTATGGATCAGGAGTTTAAATTAACATTGGTACAATGTTTATTTAAAAGAAATAAAATTACTGCTGAAAGGAATAATTTAAAGAGATCTAGTGGACATCATGATTAGGGATCAATTTGGCAGAAAGAGATAAAAATTATGAATATATATGCATCGAGTATTGGAGCACCTATCTCCATAAAAAATACATGGCATAAAAAATTAAACACCAACATAATGATGGTGGGTGATATCAAAATCCTGCTTTCACAGAGCAACAGATCAACTACACAAAAAACTAAGAAATATCAGAGCAGAACCACAGCTTTGAACAAGGACTTAGTAGATATCTACAGTTTTCTACCCGCACTACCACAGAATAAACATGCAGTGTACAGAACTTCCTCCAAAACAGACCACACACTAGTCCATAAAACCTGCTTAAGTATAAAAATATCAAAATAATTCCATGTGTACTACCAGATCATAGCACAATGAAACTAGAAATCAATTATAAAAGTAACCACACAAATATCACTAATACCTGGACTTTAAATAACCCACTCTTCAACTTTCACTGGGTCACATAAGTCAAGGAATAAATTAATTCCTAGAATCAAATCATTTCGCCAATATGACATGCCACAACCTATGGTAAACAATGCAATTCTAAAAGAGAAAATTGCTGCTATGATGATTATGTTACAAAAACAGAGCAAGATAAAATAATTAATATAATGATGTACCTTAAAAAAAAAAAAAGCTACTGCTCAAACCCGAACCTAGTACGAGGGAAATCACAAAGATCAGAGAAGAAATTAATGAAATTGAAACTAAAAACCATACAAAGCATCAGTGAATTGAATAGACAGTTCTTTGAAAGAGTAAACAAAATGGATGAACCTTTAGCTAAACTTCCCAAAACAAGAAAAGGCCCACATCAATGAAATCAAAATTTTAAAAGAGAAAGTTGCAGTATACACTAACGGAATCTAGATCATTAACAACTACAGTGAAAAACTGTTCTCCAACAAACTGGAGATCTTGCAGTAGTGCATAGACTTCTGGATATATTGGTTACCCAAAGTGAACCAAGAGAACATAAAAATACTGAGCAATCTAATGACAAGCAACAAGATTGAAGCTGTAATAAGAACGCTACCAACTAAAAAGCACAGAACCTGATGCATTCACTGCTGAATTCTACAAGACATCCAAGGAGGATATAATATTAATATTTCCCAACTCTTTAGTGAGATTGGAAGAGAAGGAGGACTTAGACTCCTTCCTGGAAGCTAGCATTATACTAACTCCTAAACTAGACCAGGACACAACTAAAACTGCAAACTATAGAACAGTTGCATAAATGAACATGGGTGCCAACATCCTGAACAAGATACTGACAAAGAGAATGCCACAGATCAAAAATTCATTTGCCATGACCAAGGAAGTTTCATTCCAGGGATGCAGGGAAGAGTCAACATACTGAAATTCACAAGTGTAGCACACCACATAGACAGAAGCAAGGAGAAAATCATACGATCATCTGAACAGATGTGGAAGCCTTTGACAAAATACAATATCCGTATGTGATAAGGACCCTGAAGAAAATAGGTGCAGGACTCTATCTCTGTCTGATGAAAATAACTATGACAAAGTTACTGTTGACATCATATTAAGTGGGAAAAAACTGAAAGTTTTTCCTTTAAAATCAGAGAAGGAATACCATGTGTGCTATGATCACTCCTGTTCAATATGGTACTCAAAAGATTAGAGCAATTGGACAAGAGAAACAAATGAATGGGGTACATCTAGGGAAGGAATAAATCATATTATCACTATTTGCCAATTACATGATACTTTATATTAAGGATCCAAAAATTCCACCAACAGACTCCTAGAATTAATAACCAAATTCAGAAGTGTACGAGGATACAAAATCAATCCCAAAAAATCACTAGTATTTTTATACATCAATAATGAACCCATCGAGAGAGAAATTATTAAAAGAATACCATTCACAATAACAGCAAGAAAAGTTAAATATTTAAGAATTTTAAAAAAGACCTCTATAGGGGCTGGGCATTTAGCTCAGTGGTTACAGTGCTTGCCTGACCAGCACAAGGACCTGAGTTCGATCCCCGGCACAAAAAAAAAAAAAAAAAGACTAAAAACTATAGTAGTCTGGAAAAGGAGATCGAACAGGACATTAGAAAATAGATATTATGTCAATAAGTATGTAAAATATGATAGAGGAACCAGAGGAGGGTGGGGGCAGCAAGGGAATTAGAAAAAAAAAAACCAAGTTGTCATATGTACATGTAGCTACTCCCCAAGATGATTATAAACTGCATGAATTGACAACATGTACTAATAAAATAATTTTTTAAAAAATTAATGGGAGAAATGGGAGATTAAAATGTACTGTACATGGATGACAGAAAATCACTTCGAGAGAGTAAAAATTGTATTGCAAAAATCAAAAGAAAGAAAAAGAAAATAGCTATCCCCTGTACCTCGCTAGGAAGAACCAACATTATCACAATGGCCATACTCCCAAAACTGATATATAAACTTAATGCAATTCCAATAAAAACACCAACAGTGTTCCTCATAGAACTAGAAAGAATAATCCTAAAATTCATATAGAAGCAGAAGGGACTGAAAAGAGCAAAAGCAATCATGGGTAATAAGAGAAAACAGGAGACATTATAAACCTGGATTTCAAGTTACACTAGAAAGTTGCAGTGGTAACAGCAGCATGGTACTGGCACAAAAATAGACATGTGAACCAATGAAACAGAATAGAGAATGCAGAAACAACCACAGACACATTCAGCCATCTGATGTTTGACAAAGGGGCCAAAAACATGCCCTGCAGGAAGACAACCTCTTCAGCAAATGGTGCTCCAAAAGCCGGCTATCCACAAGCAGACGATGGAAGTAAGACCTGTATCTCTCACCATTCACTAACCCGAAATCAACAAGGATCAAAGATGTAACTATTAAAACAGAAACGGTTAACCTGCTGGGAGATAAAATAGTTCAAACTCGAAGGCATAGCCAAGAGCTTTTTGTAGTAGTATATTTTAGATATACATAGTGATAACAGTCATCATAGGGGCTTTGTACCTGTATATGATACATCTTGCTGCTTAAAATGATAATTGTTGTCATGTCTATTTTATCACAAAAATAATGGAAATGAAATGCAGATAAATCTTTTAAAAATACATAAAGAAATGAATATTGCATACAAGCTTCCCTCTTATTGGGAAGACACAAAATATCTAGAGCACATTTCTTTTCTCTTCTTCCTCCATCAGTGTTAAGAATTCCTCAGGGGTTTGGAGAACATGGACCTATGTGGCCAATTATGAGCTCTGCACAAGGATCCTCCAAGGTGCTGTAACAGCCGCTATTCAGACTGTGGCTTTGGAGCTCTATATTAATGGCGCCGGCTCGTGGGCACCATCCCCGTCCCTCCTCGCTGTGGTCGTCTGCATCAGAAAGCATCTGTCTCACCCCGTATTCATATCGATCCTGAGGACGGAGACTGAGACTCACACAGGAATTTGGCAGGGAGGGTGCTCGGTGCTGGGCCATGTTGCGGCAGTATTACGTCGTAACGCAGTAAGTGCTGAGGGAGAAAATGGATCAAGGAGGGACCAGCAGAAGCATTGTTTCGTCCTCCTCAGGACGAACGTGCAGTTTGTGCAGCCAGATGAGAGGATGCCAATGCGTAAAAATTCGACTAAGTAGGCCGTGACGTTTATGTTCTTTGTTGTAGCGGGGGGTCTAGGAAGATCCCTTAATGTTACCCTTTTCTCCCACTTGTGTTTTCATATATATACATACATATATATGTGTATATATAACATATATACATACATATATGTGTATATATATAACATATATACATACATATATATGTGTATATATACACACATATATACATATATACATATATACATATATACATATATACATGCTCTGTAAGCTTTTGAAAAACTTAAAGAATGTGACGATAAGGATGAAGTAGAGTATGACAGTAACCTAAATTCCATCTATCACAGAGAATATTTTAAATGCCAGGTATTGAGTTATGTGTTCTATTTAGTTTATTTCATCTGCATAGTTTTTCTGTAGTTATAAGTGCCCAGATTTTTTTTTTATTTTACACGAAGTAAGGCTATGGAATTTCTGTGTCATGCTAGGTTTTTAGGTCCCAAAGAATAAGCTGTGTTTTAATTGTGCAGTCCGGTTACACAGTGAATCTTGCTCTGAAAGACATGGGATTTTGTCCCCTGGACAGCCCAGCTAGCCTTTTCTGGCCCCCATCACTCTTGGGAGAGACCTCTTGCTCACTGTGGTGTTTCTGTTAGGGGTTTCTTTTATACAACAGGAGAAAGGAGTGGGTGGCACCTGCCGCATCTAGTTTAGAAAAAACTGGCTGAAATGAAAGGCACAGGTCAGAGAAAGGCTGGGAACATGGAAACCCAGTGCAGGTCTCTCCCTTGCTCTCACTGTGGAATATTCCAGCTGACTGCTGCCTCCTTCGTACTTGTAATCAGCCATTCAGTTTTAGAAGGGCATATAAATCAGATATTGATTGCATTCCTACTGAGGGAACTGAAAACAGTACTAAAATTTGTCTTAGATATATATGCAGTGACAACCCCAGTATCTCTCTTAAACACCCTCATAGTTGGAAAACAATGAAAATGTTCAGTAAGTCAGACTCGGAGAATAATAACTTAATTTTAAATCCTGCTGGCTGCACTCATGTACTTTTCCTGTGCTGAAGGGCAGTGTGTTGGTGTCACTGAGACTCTGCAGGGTCATCTGAGGTGGCTTTTGTTTGAGCCAAGAGCAGTGAGAGATAATTAATAGAATGATAGACAGTGAGCGCTTCTTATGTGGTTAATAGTGGTGAATATTTAAGATGAGAAGAAATTAAAGTTTTAATTTTTCATTAGTAATGATAAAGACGGTCTTTATTTATTGAAATGTCCTTTGGTTAGATGTGAACTTTTCCCTCTCTCTGTAACAGGACGTCTCCTGTTCGTCCTCATACATGCTGCATAGTTGAGAGGCATGACACACTCTCTCACTTCTGATCCCCTAGAGCCTGTACCTGTTTGGCAAAAAGGACGCATCAAAACCAAAAATGCATCATACACATTGCAGACCCTCCCTTGGCTCCCAAAGCCTGGCCAGGATCAGCCCGGCTTCACCACACACGGCGCTTCCTGCCTGCGCTTCCTGACTGCGCTTCTCTCCCTCTCAGGACTATCCCCCAGAACTGGAGACAAGACACAGTTGCTTAGTCTGTGTCCATGTCATGGACACAAGGGCGTTATAGTCCGATCAACCACGTCTACATAATTAATTATTCAGAAACACAGCAGACATTTCCGTGAGTGCAAAAAACATAGAAACAGGCACATATAGAAGGGAGCAGATAAAACTTATGTCCAGGGAGGAGACACGTTTTCGAATTTATACTGTTGCCAGCTCCAGCGCCACTTAGCCATATGTGCCAGTACATCGATCTGTCCAGAGTGCTGAATTCTTCATTCTGTTAAACAGTGTGCATAGTGTCCAGGTATTTTCAGGTTTTAAATGTCACTTATGTGCTACACATGTTGTGGGGACGGGTGTTGTTCTCCTTTTAGGTGAGGAGCCTGAGTTCAGAGATGTGAGAGATACACAGGCGTTTTTCACATAGTAGCAGGTTTATGGCTTGGGAATAAAATGCTGATTTCTTGACTTTTGTAACAAGACATGTTCTCCTATATTGGAGCCAAAAGTCAATATTGTTCCTCATTGTAGTTGAAATTTCATAGTGATTTCTCATGGAAAGATTATTGTTTTTAGTTTAAAATTTGATACAGTAAAAGACATGCCGCCATCAACCACCCTCAAAATACTCTCCCTCAGAAGGATTAATTTTGGAAAAAATTATTAATATACAAACTATAAGAATATTTTGTTGGTATATATAAATAATAATGCTATGCCAGTATATAAAGCTGGTCCTTGTGACACTGTTTGCAACAGTATGAAAGTCTAGTAATTGTAGGAAGTTAAATAATTTTGGTATATTTGCATATGAAATTGTGTAAGTTGCCAAACAGTAAGTATTCAGGTGGAATTTTTTTTCAGTAATTATATATTGTTTTATTTTAGCAAAAGAAAATCATGTTTTAAATCTTTCATATATATTTTTTATTAGTACATGTTTGCCATACATAATGATCACATTCATCACAGGGAATTTGTGTCTGTACATAATATATCTTAATTCTTCTTTTTTCCCCATCCCCTCACCTCCCTTCAACCTTTCTTCCCCTTCCCACTTACAAAAGCCGTTTCCATTTTTTCCTTTGAAGTGGAAAGAATATTTCAGCAGACATATATCAACAATGGAGGAAACAAAGCAGGCTGCAGTGTACTATGTGCAGCATAATAATATAGTTCAAGTTTTAAAGATGTTCTTACTACACGTAAAAAGTAGAAGATGATCTTAAAAATCTTTTAGCAGTAATTACCTTTAAGGAGTCGAGTGGTTACTAGGCTATTTTCACACTTTTCTTTGTATTTTGACTGTTTTTATAATAAACAGGCTCACGCTATTTTTGTAAGTTACAAAAGTGAAAGGAGATATACTGATAATGACTGATAGGTTATTGGGACAACAAATGCAGATGATTAGCCATAAAATGGAGTATATATCAGTGGTCGGAAGTTGAAGAACAATCCTTTATCCACACTGCATATGGGAACTGTTACCTTGTGTGATATGGGCAGATGTGGAAGAAATCTGGAAAGATTGTCACACAAATCAAATTGCCAGTTCAGTAATGTTCTTTGTTTAGGTGATTCTGAATATCAGTTCAGAGCATTTGAAATAGAGTCACATACATCCTGGAGAAACTTAAAACCATATATCAGTATAAATGTGTACATTTGAGAGAAAACAGATGTTCTGATATATACTGTTTAGATGAGCTTTATGTATTTTTAGATAAGATTTTAAGGAAAAAAGGTAGATACATAAATAAAGAATGACAAACATTGACAGGATAATCTACTTACCAAATTCTGAGAGTTCCTTTTGGGGGAGAGGTGTGCAAGGGAATAGAATTAGGCAAAGATACCCAGAACTCAAATTTCGTAGGTAATAATTCAAATAATTCAATAATTTGAATCGCACAGTATTATTGTTTATATTTCAAAGCATGTGGTATGTATTATTGGGAGTAAAAACGGGTTAATATTAATGAAATATTTTATTAATGAAATATTTTCCAAATACCGTGAAACTTTCTAAGGCATTGGTTCTCAACTCTTGGTGTAGAAACAAACACCAAGAATTTAATGCACAGATATTCTGATTAAGTTCGTTTGAGGTGAAGCCAGAGTTTCCAATTATATTAAAATAGCCACAGTTGCTGGGCATGGTGGCACACACCTCTAATCCCAGCACTCAGGTGGCTGAGACAAGAGGATCACCTAGAGCTCAGGGCCAGCCCGGGCTACATAATAAGACCCTCTCTCCCTCTCTCTCTCTCTCTCTGTATATATATGTATGTATATGTGTGTGTATATATATATATGTCCTATATACCCATATGCTATACCCACACTTAAATACATTAATAAGTGAGATTGAGAACTAAAAGTCAGTGAATTTAAAAAATCCTTATGTTGTTGTTTACAAAGCCTTATTAGATTATCTCATCCCCATTTTACAGATAAGGAACTGCAACTGCCGAAGTGTGTTTACATTATTTTCTGTCTTTTTCTCTTTTGCATCGTTTCCCAAATAAATCCTCATGTCAAATGACCAAATAACAAACCAAAATTGACTTCATGTAGCTGAAGGAAGAAAATTGCAATCTCGGTTTCAGTTCAGATTAAAATGAAAATCAATTAACTAGGTGTCAGAAGGTTCTAGCTTTCCAATTTACATTTAGATTTTGGAGACCTGTTGTTGCTACTAAAGTCTTCAAATAAAAATTAAAGCTCAAGAAACCAGTGAAGAAGTATCAGCGTGCCATCGCAAAACACAAGAATTAAGAATACAAATAAACTGAAGAGCTTTTTTCCCATGAGTTACCTCATTTCAGTAATGTGGGTTCAGGAAAATGTACATAAAAGTTTTAAAATCTGAAAAAAGTTTATTAACATCACCTCACTCTTTAACCACTGACAGGTGAACTGTGTACACTAATACCACCTTTGTGGTCAGTGATGTCCTAAGTTTAGGTGCATTTAACTCAACAAATTTTAATCAAAATTTGAAGTTCACCAAAGCCAAGGATGAGAATTACACATTAAATAAATTTTCAAAGATGGAGGGAGGTTCAGAGGGAAGTTGAGCTGCCATTGATATTCCCAGTAGAGCTAAATATAACATGCAGAAAATATACAAACTCCTGGACAATAACTGTCACATGACAATCTTTTCTGATTATGAGCCAACAAATTTAATTTAGTGCTCAAATAATGTAGGTAGGTTCTAATATAGTATTTACAAACACTTTAATGAAGGGAATTTGTCCCACAATCTTAGAATACAGAATGTATGTTTGACAGCTTCTTGATTTCTTTTAATGGCAATATTTTCTTTCCTTAAAGTGGTAGGATATTTCTTACTCTCTGCTTTTTAAAAGAGTGGTCTGCATTTCACTGTGATCGTGGACTCGTTATGCATAATGCTCTCAGTCTTCTAACACTGCTCATTGGAGTGTCGCTAGTGTAGGTGTCCGGAGGAAACGGAGTGACACAAGAACTAGGGAGATAGACCTTCCGCAAATGTGAAGGGGATCAAGAGATGGAGAGAGAGCAGGGAAACGGGACGAAAACAAAATTAAAATGTGTTGTGTACACGAAGCAACTCCACACAAGGAATGTTAACATTATGTACTGGTAAAAAATAAAAAATAAAGCTGAATCATGATGAAAAAGAAACAGTGAATTAGTGACAGACTCAAAGACTGAGTTTGTGATAGCTAAGTCATGTTGCTGAGGACGTATGGATATCAAAGGCAAATAAATACTTTACTTGTGAACACTGGAATTCAAAATATATACAGTGTGCCAGATGCCTGCATTTTTGTTTTGTTTTGTTTTCTTATTTAAAACTTTTTCCTCCAAAAGGTGCCAAAGCAACACAGAAGCACAAAATCTCACACGTGTCTCAGAATTCTGTCTCACGGGACTCTCAAAGGACCCAGAACTCCAGCCTATTCTATTTGGCCTCTTCCTGTCCATGTACCTGGTCACGGTGCTCGGGAACCTGCTCATCGTCTTGGCCGTCAGCTCTGACTCCCGCCTCCACACTCCCATGTACTTCTTCCTCTCCAACCTGTCAGTGGTCGACATCTGTTTCATCTCCACCACAGTCCCAAAGATGATTGTGAACATCCAGACTCACACCAGGGCCATCTCCTATGTGGGCTGCCTCACTCAGATGTCTCTATTTCTCATGTTTGGATGTATGGATGACATGCTTCTGACTGTGATGGCCTATGACCGCTTTGTGGCCATCTGTCACCCGCTGCATTACACAGTCATCATGAGCCCTCGCCTATGTGGCCTCTTAGTGTTGGTGTCATTTTTGTTTAGCCTTTTGGACTCACAGCTGCACAATTTGATTGTCTTTCAATTTATCTACTTCAAGGATATGGAAATTTCTAATTTCTTCTGTGGCCCTTCTCAGCTTCTCAATCTTGCCTGTTCTTATACTTTCAGAAATAATATGGTCATTTATTTTCTTGGTGCCATATTTGGCATTCTTCCCACCTCAGGGATCCTTTTCTCTTACTATAAAATTGTTTCTTCTATTCTGAGAATCCCATCGTCAGGTGGGAAGTATAAAGCCTTCTCCACCTGCGGGTCTCACCTGTCAATTGTTTGCCTATTTTTCGGAACAGCTTTATGGAACTGCTCTTGTAGACTACCTTGGTTCTGCCATTTCACAATCTTCCTGGAACAGTAAGGTGTCCTCGGTAATGTACACTGTGGTCACCCCTATGCTGAATCCCTTCAATTATAGCCTGAGGAATAAGGACATTAAATATGCCCTGAGCAGGCTTTACAGGACGTGTGGATTCAGTTGGAAATAGCAATGAGAGTAAACTTTTAGATCAATAATTATACCATCCTTGGTCACATTATTTGTAATTTGCCTTCTTAATTCCTCAACAAGTTTCATAGTAGAGTGGGTTTAGCCAGTGGTGAGAAATAGAGGCATAGGAACACTAAAAACTGCGTGGAAAATTTCTGGGAATAGTAAATATTTGTGCCAATGAATGTTTGTGACTTCACAACAGTACAGCTGTTATTAATGCCATTTTACTACACACATCAATAGTTAAAATGCTAAAGTTTCTTACATATGTTTTACCACCACAATCAATGTAAATAAAATGTGGATGGCTCTCTAAAATGTAAGACTTGAATAAAGTGAATATTATGAACAAGCTCCCTGCTTAAAGTAGAGGCGCCCCAAACTTTTGTGGACATTGATTTTGTGTCTTCCTTCTTCTTCCTCCAGTAATATTAGGAAGTTCCTAGAGTTTGGATGAGGTGAGTCATTTTGGCTAGTCGTGAGTTAAGTCTCCAATGTCTTGTAACAGTCAAAAGCCAGCATGTACATCTTTCAGTTTGGCGGCTCCTCTCCAACGGGCTCCATGACTGTGTATACACTTCCCACGTGTGTCTGCAACAGGAAACACCTGAGATGGTATTTTTGACGAATCTGAGGACAGATTCTGGGTTGTCTTTAGGAACTGGGCGGGTTAAGGATGGAGAATTTAGCCTTCATCTTCACCCAGCAGAGCTGCAGCCTCAGTCAGTGATTGCTGGTGGAATTATTGGGTGGGGAGGGAAGACCGGAAGTGTTTCCTACTCACCAAATGCAATATCATGGGTAGCGTGATGGGAAGAAACCAAAATGTCGAATGAAATCTATGAGGACTGTGATATCCTTGTTTTTGCTTGTGCTGGGAGTCCAGATTTCTCATTCAAAGTTTCGTTTTCTTCTCGCACTCTTTGGACTTCCCATGGACAACTGATCCAGTATAGTAGAAAACAGGTCTCTCTAAACTGTGCCATAAGCAAGAGGAGCCTGAAGGGAACAATAAGGATGAGAAAAGATGTCAGTAACTGTAACATGATGAAGCGTTATGGAGGGCTTCCTAAAAGTGCAAGGCTCGGAGCTGTATTTTATGCAGCTTCTGCATAATTTCTTTATGTCATGATTACCAAATTATAATTATTCTGCTAATAAGAAAGATCAAAACATGTTGATAAAAAATATACATTTCTAGATAGGAAAAACTGAAGCCATCTTTCATGTGTAGATAACATATTTTCATTATCCATTCATTCATCTTTGACATTTCATTTTAATAATTTATCCATTATAAATTGTGCTGCTACAAACATGTGTATGTGTGTATCACTCTAGAATGAGATCTTTAAAACTGTTTTGGGGGAGGTACCCAGAAGAGGCACAGCTGGGTCAAACGGGACTTCAATTTTCCATACTGATTTCCACAGTGATTGTACTAGTCTACATTTCCACCAACAATGTAGAAGGCTTTCTCTTTTTTCCCATCATCTCACGAGCATTTGTTGTTTCTTGAATTCTTGATAATAGCCATTCTTTCTGAAGTAAGCTGGAATCTCACTGTTGTTTAATTTACATTTCTCTAACAGCCAAAGATGCTGAACATTTTTTCATGTATTTATTGGCCATCTGTACATCATCTTTTGAGAAATGTCATTTCAACTGCTCATTTTTGACTGGATCACTTATTTTAGGGGGGTATAATAGTAGTCTGATATGAGAAACCATAAGTGTAAATAAGGACAAAGGGGTAGAATAGATATTTTGTTTAAAAAAGAAAAAGGAGAGATAGTATTCAAAAGAGAGAACTAGATAGGGAAAAGGGGGATAAAGAAGAAGGTTAAAAGAAAAGTAAGATGAAAGGGGAAAAAATGGTAAAGTGTAGCTACACTTGTTGCAAATAGGGAGGGGTGGGTGAATGGAAGAGAG
>QZML01002178.1:45963-59498 GCA_016801275.1 Hystrix brachyura
GGAAAAAAAATTGCCAGCTACTCCTCAAAGGACTAATATCTAGAATTTATGAAGAGCTCCAAAGAATTAGATCCCCCAAATTTAAAGACCCAATCACAAAGGCGCATCTGAGATGAACAGACGCTTCTCAGTTGAACAAGTACAAATGGGCAATGAATACATGAAGAAATGTTCAACATTCCTGAAGCGCCATTTGGAATATGGGTTGAAAAAAGAAAGTGAAAGAAATATCTTGATCTTAAAATTTTGCATGCTCAGTCACTTTATTTTTGTACTTTGGTGTCATCAACATACCCTTATGTTTCATACTAGACTGGTCACTACCTCAGGAAAAGGGGACAGGGTGATTTATAAAACGGAAATTAATTTGAACCGGAATACAAACTCTTTCTGGAGATGGATGGTGGTGATGGTTGTATGTGTAATTAATGTGCATGTAATTAATGCCATCAAACTATGCACTTAAATATGACTAAAATGGTAAATTTTTATTATGTTTATGGTAACACATTAAAATTTGCAAATAAAAATCATCTGGGCCCTTAGAAAAGAGAGAAACAATAGTAAATGTGCGTGAGCTTTCTCCTGAGCAGCCCGAAGCCACTGAGGAAATCCACTTTCTCTGCTTCTCCCTCTGTTAACATTAGGAAGTCCTCAGAGACGGGGACAGTGCCAACCAGCACGTTTAATTACGAGCTCTGTGCATTTGGTCTCCAAGGCCACGTGATAGTAAATACTCACTCCGCTTCTCCAGCCCTTCAGCGTGATGGTGCTAGTCCTGGGCTCCCCACCTGTGTATGCTCCTCCCATGATTTCCTCGCAGGAACCTCCCATCTGCCTCCGTGTTTCTGTCAATTCAGAGAGCAAACGTGAGCCTCGCTGGACAGCTGGCAGAGAAGGTTCATCACGTCTGTAGTCCTTGATCATGACAGAACAGGCGTACGACAGGACTGGGTAAGTCCCGAGGGACGCTGGGATAGGAGAAGGACTCAGGGAGATTTATTTCATCATCATCAGGAGAAACAAGACAGCTGGGGTAGCCAGAGGGAGAATAACTGCATGGAAATTTCAAGTATATGGATTGTGAACTTTATATCCTTGGTTGGCTTGGAAAACTCAAAAATCTCATTCAAAGTTTGATTTCCATCTTCAGTGGTTCTACTTCCCATAGACTTCTCACCCACAGGAGAAGAAAATGGGTTCATCTAACCTCTTTCATGAACACTCAACAAAATGTGTGTGATGATGACCACAGCAAAGAGGAAGACAGTAATCTTATCACCTTGAACATTTATCGAGGGCTCCCTGAGTGCCTGGCTCTGGGCTATGTGTCCTGTGTAGCTTTTGTCATTTCATCTGCATAGTCTCCCTCAAGTTACAAGTGCCCCAAATATTATTTTGCAGGAAGGAAGGATCACAGAGTGTTTGTGTAACAACATAAAAAGCCATTTCACTTCCCGTCACTCTGGGAAAGACTTCTTGCTCACTGTGCACTTCCTGCGGGGAGTCTCTGTAGTGTAGGACACAGTGGGGAGTCGAGCTTGGTGCTCAGTGAGGGAACTAGAGGCAGGAAAGCTGCGGTCAAAGGTAGTGACTGTGAAGTAGGTTGACAGGATAAGTGTGTGCTCTCCCCACGCCGGGTCACCCCTGCAGGTGTCCACACCCGCCTCTGTGCCTGTCACCCGTGCACTTGACCCCAAACATAGAAATAAAGCTAGGACCTGATTTCTGTCCTAGTTAGGAATCTGGAAAGCATTTAAAAATGCATCTGTGGTTCAGAACTCCAATCTTACTCTCAAAACTTTGGGAAAGTTGGTGAAAAAACATTAGTGATGCAAACACAGAGACTTGACAATTTTTTTTAAATTTTATTTTAAAGGTACATTTTAGATGTACATAGTGATAACATTCATCACAGGGAATTTGTACCTCTACATGATATAGCTTGTTGCTTCTTTTTTTCTCATTCCCCTCCCCCCTTCAACCCCTCCACCCTCCTTATTTACAAAAGCTTTGTTTCCATTTTTTCCTTCCATTCCTTAACAATTCAATTTTGAATGCTTTTAGCTCTGCTTATTTCTGTGACATAAGACAGGTTGTGAGTTTCTCTGACACTTGGCATTGTCACCTGCGTTGGTCTGTCATTACGCAGCTGCCCTGAGTGAGGATCCCGCAGGGAAAACGTCTCCGTATGAGGCGACCATGTGAGGAGCACACACAGTGAGGGGCAAAGAACAGCTTTGATATTGTTCATGTTGATAATGTTAACATTGGCATCACTCAGCTAAAATACCCTATAGTTTGAAGTTACTATTTCTGTAATGGGATATTTGATTTTTGTCCTTCTATAAGTGTATCTGTGTATTTGGAGAGGGGTCTCTAATTCTCTTCTGTTTTGGATTCCCCAGAACTTATATATTGCTTCCCACTGACGAGGCATCAAAGAAATGTCACAGACAGACACTGGATAGATCCTTTTTTTCCACAGAAAAATGTCATAATGACTGTGGTTTCAACACACTTGAGGCTTCCCTGTCTGCACTCACAACCCTTTCGGGAATGCTCCATGCTACCGGCAGCAATATAAAATAGCTCTTGTTTTTCCTCATGCCATAGACATATACAACCTATAATTTGGATTGACAGCATTTACTTCATTCAGTTTTTCAACAATTAAGCCCAGATTTTCACAAGTATGGAAAAGATGCAAACAGAAAAGGGGGCAGGTGATCCTTACTGTCTGAGTGAGGCACATTTCCTCTGAGTAAGGGCTACCATGCCCTCTCACAAATGTATTCATCACAAATTCACTATTTTTGAAGGAATGAGTTCTTTACTTTTTAAAATATAATGACGAAATATTTATTAGGTTCTAAACTCCCCATGCATGTCATATACGTGGAGCACATGGGCCTTTTCCCTCTTCCCGTTAAGCACTGTGAGCCCAAAGACGCAGAGAGATTTGCACACATTCTCCATATAGTAGTAGCAGTGGAGAATCCAGGATTGATGATGTGTGCATTTCCCAACTCCTGTCCCAGTGTCCCGGCTCCTTCCCTGGAAACAAATGGAAATACAGTTTGCTGTGCATGATGAAATTTCTTGGTGAGTTATTATGAAAAACTTATCCCTAGAGCCACTGTGAGGATATCTCTTGATATGTCTCAAAAATAGGAGGGATAATAGGAGGGATAATGTTGTTTTTTTGAGACCATAAATATAAATGATTAATAGTATAATTGTACATGCCTGAACTGTTAGAAGTCAAATTCTGTGTGTGTCCTCCATATGTGTATCATATAGAAAGTCTCACTTCTGTGATACAGGTAAGGATATGAGAATTCTGAAAGAAGTGTTACATGTACTAATAAATAGAAAAAGTATACAATGTTCTCTTTCAGATAACTGTGTGCTTCAATTGAAGGCTTTGAAGTGGTATTTACAGAGAAAAATAAAACTACATGCAACTTAAACCAGTACATTTCAAGGAGACAAGGTGCTGACGACTACACAGATGAGATTCAGGAATGTTTTGAGTTAGTTTTCAGATTTTTCTAGAGATACGTAAATCAATACCAATGTGGAAATCCTGAGTGTAAATATATCGACAAAATACATGACAGCAGTTGTCTGAAAGATTTGTAGGAGAATGAAATGATGTAGAGACACCAAGAAGTAAGATTTCAGAGTTAATAATTCAAATATCTATACAGTATTATTTAAGAAACATATTACTAAATGTTTCTGGTTTAATATATCTTGTGGATATTATTAGACTTATTAATAATTATTATTAAAGGAGCATTTTCAAAAATGTTAGAAAATATTCTAAAGTAATTGTTTTCAATTGCTTCTGACCTGTGGTCAGGACATCCAAATATTTTTTTAAAGATTTATGAATAAATATATTGATAAAGGGACAGAGAAGTAATAACTTATACAATTCAAAATATTTTAAAAATATTTCACCCCAATTCTCTAAGGTAGGAATCATAATCCTTATTTGGCAGATGAGGAAACTGCCCAGACATATTAATGTGATTTCCTCTACTTTTATTATGATGCCTTTTTTAACATTTAAGTTACATCATGATGGGACAAATGAATGAAGTGGGCTTGCCCTCAGGTTTTGGAAATAAGAAAATTTCAGTCACCCAATTGGGAAGGGCTGGTGTGAAAAGCTGTTAACTAAGCAGAAGAAGGTTGGGACTCAAAGCTGAGCTGAAGCTAAAGCCCTTAGCTCTAAGTGGGAAGGTTCATGACCAGATAAACAAGGAACTGGTGTGGTGATGGCAGCGTACAATCCAGAATCAAAAAAAGAAAACATAAGAGCCCTACATTAACCTAAGAGCCCTGCAGACATGCCGTATCTGTTGCTTCTGTAAGGCCTATTCCATGAAAACCTGTTCACTTCATAGTTTTATGTACATCCATCTATTGAATTAAGATGCCTCTGAAGGTTGAGAACTTATCTCTCTGTATTCTTAAATTTTTATTATCAGTGACTTCCTTTGGATACTTTTGTTTGTGTTTCAAATTCTCTAATAAAAATAAAATGCTTCAATAAAAGAAAAAAAAGAAAAAATCAAACTCTTTTACTCTTGAGAAATGCAGCTGACATTGTATGTGGGTTGATACAAATAAACCTTCATAAAATGATAAGTATTCAAAAATATTTCCTAATATTTGTTATTTGTTAATCATTGACAGCTACAGTGCATAATAATTCCATATTCATGGACAATGATGCTGTGGATTATATACACTTAACTAAATAATAGTTAAGAAATGAAGTCCAACATCTCCAAGTATAATAATTATATGGCTAATGATTCACCAAAGTAAAACAGTATTTGAACAAGTATGTCCTTAAAGGAAAGAAATCGAGAAATGAAATGATGAAATCCCTTGGAGATAAGTGACATGGATCAATGTTTTATAATGATAAATATCAACTTTAATGTGTAGGGATTTCAGTTCTAGTTTTAATTGAATTTATACATATCCTAAATTATTTGAGTTTGTACCATTGTTTCGAGTAAAATATATTTTGTTAAACAGCTTCTTCGTTTCTTTTAAAGAGGATGATTTTTATCTTCAATGCAAACAGATATTTTGTACTCTCCAGGTTGTGTTAGAAGACTAGTCTGTATTTAACTGTGAGCGTGACCTGCTATATATAGTGCTGTTTTTCTTTCTAACATTGCTGTGTGAAGTGTCTCTAAGTTAAGAGTGTATAGAGGGTAGGAAATAGCACAGAAACCAGTAAAGAAAGAGCTATAAGAAAGCTGACCTTGTAAAAAATCAGAACTGTTGCTCAAAATTTTGAAATTTAACTACAATACTTCACATGGGAAAACTTGAATTCAAAATGCATACAGAGTGTCTCATTGATGTTTTATGTCCAAACTTGTTCTTTTCAAAAGGTGTTTGAACAATTCGGAAGCACTAACACACGTCTCAGAATTCTATCTATTGGGATTCTCTGAAGATCTCACCCTGAAACCAGCTCTTTTTGGCCTCTTCCTGGCCATGTACCTGGTCACGGTGCTCGGGAACCTGCTCATCATCCTGGCCGTCAGCTCTGACTCCCGCCTCCACACCCCCATGTACTTCTTCCTCTCCAACCTGTCAGTGGTCGACATCTGTTTCATCTCCACCACAGTCCCAAAGATGATTGTGAACATCCAGACTCACACCAGGGCCATCTCCTATGTGGGCTGCCTCACTCAGATGTCTCTTTTTATTTTGTCTTGTGGTATGGATGACGTGTTTCTGACAGTGATGGCCTATGACCGGTTCGTGGCCATCTGTCACCCGCTGCGTTACACAGTCATCATGAACCCTTGCTTCTGTGTCTTCTTAGTGTTAGTGTCATTTTTATTCAGTCTCTCAGACTCACTGCTGCACAACCTGATTATCTCACAAGTGACGTCCTTTAAGGGTGTGCAAATTCCCAATTTCTTCTGTGACCCTTCGGACTCACTGCTGCACAACCTGATTATCTCACAAGTGACATCCTTTAAGGGTGTGCAAATTCCCAATTTCTTCTGTGACCCTTCCCAACTTCTTGATCTTGCCTGTTTTGATACTTTTATCAATAACTTCATCATGTATTTCACTCTTGCCGTCTTTGGATTTCTTCCTGTCTTGGGCATCTTTTTCTCTTACTATAAAATTGCTTCCTCCATTCTGAAGATTCCGTCATCAAGTGGGAAGTATAAAGCCTTCTCCACCTGCGGGTCTCACCTGTCAGTTGTCTGTGTGTTTTATGGAACAAGTATTGGAGCGTACAGTCACTCAGTTGTATCACATTCTCCCAGAAACATTGTGGTGGCCTCAGTGATGTACACCGTGGTCACCCCCATGCTGAATCCCTTCATCTACAGCCTGAGGAACAGGGACATTAAAAGTGCCTTCAGGAGGCTTCATAGCAAAACAGTGTAATTTCAGAGCTTGTAACGACCATTTGAAATGCAGCTTAGCAAATCTAGCAAAGGTAACGTGTAGATATGTAACTCATGCCTACTTGGTCGTGGCGTATTTGTAGCTTGTGCACTTCAATTCTTCATCATTTCTCTTAGTAGAGAGGAGGAACCCAGGGTTGGGGGAAGGAGAATTGGGAACATTTTTAATGGATACAAATGTTCAGTTTGAGAGGATGAAAGAGATGAATGGTGCGGATGGCTGCAAAAACAATGTAAATGTAATTAATGTAATTGAAATATGCACATAAAATGGTGAAAAGGCTAATTTTTATGTATATTTACTACAATAAACAATGGAAATAAAATGGAGGTGGATTTTTGAAAAAATAAAGAGCACGAGAGACACTAGCACTGCGTGTTTCCTCTGATATGTAAGAATCAAGCAAAGTCACCCTGAAAGTACAAGGAGAGATTTGGAAAGGGGGCTTGTGGCAGGTGTGAGAGTGGAAGAAGGGCATGTAGGTGTGAGAAATGCATGTTTTATGCATTTAAGGAAGTAGCACAATGAATAATTTTAATCTATTCAATTAATATGCATATTAATAAAAACAAAAGAAGTGAATATCACACTTAAGCTTCCTGCTGAGTAGAATGAAGCTCCAACTTCAGAGGACATTTGTTTTTTTCTTCTTCTTTCTCCACTAACATAATGAAGTCCTTAGAGAGCTGAAGAACACGGGCTGACCTGGCTAATGATGAGCTCAATTCACATGACTCCAGGTCATATGACAACCAACAACCAACCTGAGTCTCCAGACTGTCAGCTTCAGCTCAGTGGTTTCCACACACATGTCACCTCCTTGGTGATTGTCTCCATCGGGAAGCTCCACTCTGACACTGTGATCAGATCAGCGCTGAGGACAGAGACAGTCTTAGCTAGAGATTTGGCATGTCTGGTGTGTTTGCACCTCATCCCTCGGTCAGGACCCAGCTGAGACCCAGCACTATGCAGTAAGTGCTGAGGGAGACGGTGGATAGAGGCAGGTCTGCTGGAAGTACTGTTTCCTCATTAGCAGGGTGAACATGTGGTTTGTGCAGCTGAGAGGGAGGACACTCATTTACAAACTTTCAGCCATGAGGACTGCGAAGTTCATGTACTTGGTTGGTGAGGGTCTTAGAACTCTCATTTAATATTTTTTTTTCCTCTCACACTGATTATATTTTTCTTAGACATTACACCCATCTATTTTTCTTAGACATCATGGGAAAAATCCGTCCCGCCAAGCTTTTCCATTACAACTCGGAAATGTTCAGTAAGGTGATTGCTGATAGGAAGCACAGGAGGACACATTAGCTACAGCGTCATGAATCACTGCGGACAGCTTTCTGGATGCTGAGTAACACGTCCTGTGTGGCTCGCTCATTTGTACAATCGCTCACACTGTGATTACTTTACCTAAAAGAGAGGAGTAACGTTTTCTTAACTTGGCCTGGGGGTTCCGGTGGGAAAGGGCAAACTGTCTTTTAATGACGCTGTCTGATTACCAATACAGGTGTCTTGCTATGAAAATACCGGCAGTTTGTCCCGCTGACACCCCTAACAGCCATTTTTTTGTGTGTCACTTCAGCCAGAGACCCCCCGTCTCCGCCCTCTTTCCTGTGCGATTGCAAGCAAAGCAGGCAGGACATTTGGTGGCTCCAGCTGCGTCTGCTGCATGAAAGAAAGCTGCAGACCGTGCAGAATGCGCAGGCGGGCAGGCACGGGAGCGCTCAGTGCAGACTTTTCTCTCGCCTTATTCCAGGGTATCTTTGCAGCTGTCCACAGCCTCCCACACTCCGGTAGTCAGTCCACTTAATCAAAAGTAGATGTGGAGTCTGGATTTGAATTCATTCTTATTCAGAAAATTGGAAAGAGTTTGTGAATGTGCCTCAGAAGATTTGGGGTTAAGTCTCCCCTCTCTCTGCTTAATCTTACTGGTGTGGCAGACAATGAAACAAATGGTGTAACAGATGCAGGGACTGAAAGTTTAATTTTTACTCCCTTGGCCCATGTTTGTTTCTGGACACGGAGCAGGTCGTCAGTCTTTCTGAGACTCAGCGTTGTCATCTGAGGGGGTTTCTGGTTGAGACAAATGCAGCAAGAAGGATTAAACACTTAACAGGCACTTCTTATGGGATCGATAAGTGGTGAATTTATAAAATGTGGTGAAGTGAAATGTAGATAGTAGGTGTATTTATAATGATAAGGTTACTTTCCATTCAGCTAAAATATCTTTTATTTGGTGTATGATTGACTTATTCCAACAGGATGCTTCATGTTTGTACATGATGTGCTGTCGATCTGAGAGAAATGTCGAGCTTTCCTTCATGATTTTATTGTAGATTTACACCTTGCCGGGCCAGAAGATGGATCATAAACATCTCTGTTCAGCATCATATAGGACCTTTGTAGGTTAACAGTAACTGGCATAATCAGTGAGGCTTCAACACGCTGGGAGATTTCCAGCCTCCTAGCCATGAGGACTGTGAAGTTCATGTACTTGGTTGGTGAGGGTATTAGAACTCTTATTTAATATTTTTTTTTCCTCTCACACTGATTATATTTTTCTTAGACATTACACCCATCATGGGAAAAATCCGTCCTGCCAAGCTTTTCCATTACAACTCGGAAATGTTCAGTAAGGTGATTGCTGATAGGAAGCACAGGAGGACACATTAGCTACAGCGTCATGAATCACTGCGGACAGCTTTCTGGATGCTGAGTAACACGTCCTGTGCGGCTCGCTCATTTGTACAATCGCTCACACTGTGATTACTTTACCTAAAAGAGAGGAGTAACGTTTTCTTAACTTGGCCTGGGGGTTCCGGTGGGAAAGGGCAAACTGTCTTTTAATGACGCTGTCTGATTACCAATACAGGTGTCTTGCTATGAAAATACCGGCAGTTTGTCCCGCTGACACCCCTAACAGCCATTTTTTTGTGTGTCACTTCAGCCAGAGACCCCCCGTCTCCGCCCTCTTTCCTGTGCGATTGCAAGCAAAGCAGGCAGGACATTTGGTGGCTCCAGCTGCGTCTGCTGCATGAAAGAAAGCTGCAGACCGTGCAGAATGCGCAGGCGGGCAGGCACGGGAGCGCTCAGTGCAGACTTTTCTCTCGCCTTATTCCAGGGTATCTTTGCAGCTGTCCACAGCCTCCCACACTCCGGTAGTCAGTCCACTTAATCAAAGGGTTAATAGTAACTGGCATAATCAGTGAGGCTTCAACACGCTGGGGGCTTTCCAGCCTCCCCTTTCATCGCTTGCAGGAGTGTTTCTGTTTTAAAGTGGAGGAAAGTGGAGTAGAACCATAACGGATGCATTTTGGAATTTCATATCATTCCAAAGTCCGTTGTGCTTCAACAATCACATTTATCAATAGCTCAATGTTTCCAGGATGTTGAGTTCTATATTTTTAAAGAAGTAACAACAACAAATATTTCAAATTCTGAATTTTACTTACGTGCTACATGTGTTTTGGAGACTGTTATTATTGTCCTTGTTCAAAAGGCGAAGAGATTCATGCCCATTCTGCATATAGTACCAGGTCAGTGATTTTGGAGTAAAATGTTGATTTTCTGACTTAGGTCCCAGAACACTATGTCCTCTAATGAAGATTGGCAGAGGCAGGGCAGGCCCGGCAGCCAACCGACAGGCAGCAAAGTAAAGTGAAGAAATGCAAGGAATGTATGCAATGGAAAGATTATCAACAGACAGACTAAGGATGTTTAGGATACATACATACATATATATGTGTATATATATATATATATATATATACATATATATAGTGATGAAGGGGATTTGGGTCAATAATGACTGATTTCTTTTTGTTGGGCCAACAAATGTGGGTGATTGCTAGTAAAATTAAATAGAAGTAAAGAACAATCCACCACCCACTTGGTACATGAAAACTTTTACTTGCATGATATGAAGAGAGGCACAACATTTTTGATAGGATTGTTAATATATTAAGCTGAAAAATTAAATGTCTATCTCACAGGTAATTCTTGGCATCAGAGTGCTACATGTGTTTTGGAGACTGTTATTATTGTCCTTGTTCAAAAGGCGAAGAGATTCATGCCCATTCTGCATATAGTACCAGGTCAGTGATTTTGGAGTAAAATGTTGATTTTCTGACTTAGGTCCCAGAACACTATGTCCTCTAATGAAGACATATTGAAATATTATTATTCCATAAGGAGATGGAATTTTAGGGTAATATCTCATGGAAAGATTATCAACAGACAGACTAAGGATGTTTAGGATACATACATACATATATATGTGTATATATATATATATATATATATACATATATATAGTGATGAAGGGGATTTGGGTCAATAGTGACTGATTTCTTTTTGTTGGGCCAACAAATGTGGGTGATTGCTAGTAAAATTAAATAGAAGTAAAGAACTATCCACCACCCACTTAGTACATGAAAATTTTTACTTGCATGATATGAAGAGAGGCACAACATTTTTGATAGGATTGTTAATATATTAAGCTGAAAAATTAAATGTCTATCTCACAGGTAATTCTTGGCATCAGATAAAGCATTTAATAGCAATGTCATATTTACAGAGAGACAAAACTATGTGTCAAATAAACTAATACATTTCAGGGGCAGTATGTGTTGTGATATATACTGCTAAGGTGAGCTTTATGTATTTTTAGGCAAATTTTAATAAAAATGTTTATGGATACATAAATAAAAACTGACATGGAAAAGCTGAAAGAAAAAAAAATCTATGAACCAAATTCACAACAGAATGGGCCTTTGGGGAACAGATGTTTAGCAAAATAGTATAATGGAGAGATACCAAGAACTCGTATTTTGTAGGTGATACCTCAAATTGGTATTGTGTATTGTCAAATTATGAAAGGCTTGTGCTTCAGCTATGGAGTGGACATTACTGGCAATTAAAGGTAATATTAATGGAACATAATCCACCACCCACTTGGTACATGAAAACTTTTACTTGCATGATATGAAGAGAGGCACAACATTTTTGATAGGATTGTTAATATATTAAGCTGAAAAATTAAATGTCTATCTCACAGGTAATTCTTGGCATCAGATAAAGCATTTAATAGCAATGTCATATTTACAGAGAGACAAAACTATGTGTCAAATAAACTAATACATTTCAGGGGCAGTATGTGTTGTGATATATACTGCTAAGGTGAGCTTTATGTATTTTTAGGCAAATTTTAATAAAAATGTTTATGGATACATAAATAAAAACTGACATGGAAAAGCTGAAAGAAAAAAAAATCTATGAACCAAATTCACAACAGAATGGGCCTTTGGGGAACAGATGTTTAGCAAAATAGTATAATGGAGAGATACCAAGAACTCGTATTTTGTAGGTGATACTTCAAATTGGTATCGTGTATTGTCAAATTATGAAAGGCTTGTGCTTCAGCTACGGAGTGGACATTACTGGCAATTAAAGGTAATATTAATGGAACATTTTTTAATGCCATGAGATAGTCTAAAGCACTGGATCTCAACCCTGGTGTAGAAGTAGACCGTCAAAATTTCACATGCAGATACTCTGATTAAATTGGTTTTGGGTGAAAACAATGTATCCAGATATGTTAAAATAGCCACACGGGTCTATATTGATAAATAAGACTGAGAACCATTTGTCTACTAAATTTAAGAGATTTCTTAAAATATTTCTTATCAAATTCTACTAGATAATTGTTAGCCTCATTTTACACACGAGGAAATTACCCAACTCTGTGTACATTATTTCCTTTCCTTTCCTTTTTTACATTTTTCCCAATTAAATCATAGTTTGAGCTGATGAAAGAATGAGCCCAAATTTCTTTTATGTAGCTGCAGTAAGGGATTGGAATCTATGCAGTATTAACATGAAAATCTATTCACTAGGAAAAAGAAGCTTGGGTCTTCTTACAGATTTTAATTCTTTTTTTAAGTCCTACCCTTGCAGCTGTCTTCAAATGAAAAGTAAAGTTTTTTGATCTGAAAATCAATGAAACCATATTAGCAGGCATTGCAAAAAAAGATAAAAGAAAAAAGCCTAAAACCTACCTCATTCTAAAATACTTTCGTGAGATAGTGTAGGGTAGAATAAACCACATCGACTTCTTAAAAGGTTGAGAAGTTTCTTAACATTTTATTCTTCTTTAATCTCTGACAGATATAGGTCCACTAATGCTACATTTGTGGTCAGTTGTAGCATATGATTATGTATACTTGATAAAAATATAATTATGAAAATTTGAAGTGTACAAAAGCCACACACAGTCGTATATATTAAGAGATTTTTCAAAAGAGATACAGAAGTTGAGTGTGCACTTCTATTCACAAAGAAGTTGTGACATTTAAGCTTGATTGCATCAACATGATTGGCTTGAGCGGGACGCAGCAGTTTGGTGGAGCGCACTTCTGGTGAGTCTGGGTGGCTCATGCAGGCGCGACTCCAGGTACTATGTCTGGTCTCTGCCCCGCTTTTCTCTCTTTATATTTCCAGCTACCACGAGCTAAGCAGCTTTGCTCCACTCCGCCCTTCTGCCATTTTGCTTCTGCCTCGAAGGCAGTGGACCATGAACCAAATCTCCTTAAAATGTGAGACAAACTAAACCTCTTTTCCTTCATATTGTGGGTGTCAGGTATTGTGTCCACCAAGGAAAAAGATAATTAGTACAAAGAGATAAGCAGAAAATGCAAGAATAGCGAAAACTCTTGGGACAAACTGTTGCAGAACAATATTCTCTAATTATGAAGTGTGACTTCAATTTAATGTTCAAATAATATCTTAACTCTAATGCAGTATTCATAAATATTTTAATTAGGAGCATGTGTCACATTTTCTTAGAATAAAATAAGGTACATGTGGTAGCTTCTTCATTTCCTTTAGTGACCATGAGTTTTTTTAGGGTAGAAAGTGTATTTTTATTCTAAAACAGTGGGTTGCGTTTTACTGTGAGCATGGAATTTTTATGTTGTATGTTGATGGTCTTCTAATATTGCTTATTTGGGTATCACTAAAATCGATTTGTGGAAGGAGGTGAGATACACAGAAATCAATAATGA
>QZML01002184.1:0-56875 GCA_016801275.1 Hystrix brachyura
GAGGAATTGTGGCTATAAAGACATTCTCTGACTGCAAATATGTAACCATTGATTTCTTTCATTTGCAATTATAAATGCAATTCTTCATGCCAGAATCTATTGTCCTCACAATGGTCATATTTTTACAAATTATAACTATTACTAGAGCTCAACACAAAAATCCATCATGTATACAGACTTACTTCCATCAAACAATTTCTTTGCTTCAGTATTTCTTCAAATAAAAAGCTACTACTGGATTGTATATTAAGATGGGAAATGACCATTCAAATGTTACAGGGTACATATAAATCTACATGGTGCATTAAATATACCTAATTTGATGCCATATTTTTTTATTATTGTAATTTTCTCAATACTTTTCTTCTCAATTTTAATTCAAAAGTCATTAAAATTATGCTATTTGGTTCTATTGATAAAATATATCCACACACACTATTACATTACTATGCTACACCTCATTGCAAATCCTAGCTTCGTCAATTATTGTTGTGATATTTGCATTTATTATAATACTTATAACTAATTTTCCATATACTACTCCAATAAAATAGAAATACATACTAAAATAGATAGCAGATAAAAGTTGTACTCAGAAAATTCATTCATTTAATAAATATGTAACTGATCTTGAGAATATATATTAACAGTTAAAAGCATAGGCAATTTTTGAGTAAAAATAAAGTTACATACTTCTCATTGACTCTTATTGCTCACAAACAAACATAGGGCACATCTTTGCAAAAATAATTTTATATCTTCATTCGTTGCATATTCGGTGTGGTGGACTGATGTGGTCAATTTGAGCAGGAACACCCAGCTGGACTGAGTTGGTTTAGGGCGTAGAAGATCCACCTGAAGATTGTTGCCGACACAACCTAAAGGAGAACAGGAGCAGAAGATGGGGCCCACCTGTTTTTCAGGAGAAGCTCTGTTGTGGCTGGTTCTCCCAAAAGAAATTCGGCTGTTCTTGTCTCAGAAGAAACTTAGGGCCTTGCTGCCATCGAGGATGGCGGCTGTTCACTTCCAGAGAGCTCTGGTCTTCATCTCTGCCACAAGCATCATATCCTGTATCCAGTAAAGATTTCTTCAGCCATTTAGTGCAGACATGGATGTACATGGAACAGTGCCGTGGGCTCCCAGCACTCCTCCCAGCCCTTTATTGGATCTTTCAGGTCCCCAGTGTACAGGTAGATGTTCTGTATTTTTCCTGCATTTGGCTTGTGTGAGTGAATAGTGTGACTTGTAAATGTCCTGTATTAAATCTACTCTCTTGCAAACCATTGACTCTAGAACGGTAGCTAATACATTTGATATGCTATTAAATGAATATTTAATTATTCATATATAATTTTGAAATATAAAAGGGTTTCCCTGAAAATTCAGAATATTCCTTCTGCTCAAATTATTATGATTCATTTGATAGAAGGAAAGATGGGAAGTAATGCTATTCCAATGAACCATGAAGTAAATTATGAATTTGCTAGCAGAAGTCTACCAAAAATAAGTCCAAAGATCTAGAGTTTGGAAATTCAATAAAATAAAAAGAAATTGGGCTTCAGAAAGAAATATCTGGTTAAGGTTTATGAGCCTAAGGCCACAGCAGTTTTCTTGAAGTAGGTGCTGATAGAATTTTAAAAATTGTTAATTGCCTTTAATATTCTGTGAGTGTATTTTGAGTTTATGGAAATGAACTGAGAATGTATACGTAAGGTGGATCAATATTTTTTCAAATCCGAAAATTTTGAAGTCAGTGTTTCTACAGTGTACTTTCATTTTCTTAAACTAAATATAAGAATTTAAAAAAAAAAGTTTGGAGCAAATGTATTTTACCATAGAAAAATTGAGTATCTTCAGAACAGATAAAAATCTTTGTTTTTCACAAAATTCTTAAAATACAAAACTCTCTCTGGACCTGTACATATGCATGAGTCTATATAGACAGGAACTTGCTGCAATACTTACGTGGAAATTAAGGTACTGTACTCTGGAATATCACATCTTGGGAGAGGATAGTGGATTTCCTCATCTCCTACAGATAGTTTCAGCATGTCAATATTAAGTAAGCTGTTGCTATAAGTTTTTATAGGTATCATTTATAAGATTGAAGCTTTGTGTCATATATTATAAAAGAGACTAAGAGACTGCATATTGGAAGATCAATATATAAACAGAACCAAACATACAGAGAGTTTGTAATAAAGTTATAAATATTTAGAATAATGAGAAAAATACAATATTTTCAATAAGTAGGATGGGAGCAACTGAATTGTTACACGGGGTAATAAGTTAATCTTGATCAATACATCAGTGCATCCAAAAATATGAATTAGGTAAAGTATAAATTGTGAAAGGTAAAACAATGATTCGGGAAAATAATACTGGAGGATGTCTTCATGAACACAGTCTTAGCTAGGATATCTTTCTATGACATTATAAAGCCCTTACAATTAGTAATATATTTATAAATTTAGTAACTTCAGAATTATAAAATTCTGTTCATTGAGAGATACCCTTAAAAGGTGAAGAAGCGAGCATGATGTGGGATGTGTTATATTTATGTTTTAACTGCTTGTTTTAAGACTATTTGAAGATCTCTAACTACTCATTAAGTAAAAAAATGTAGAAAAAGGAGCAAAAGATGTTAGTCATTGAACATACTGTAGAAGAGTACCCCTAATGGACATTAACTTTATGAAAAATTGTTCATCCTCAGTCATCATCAAGGATTTGACTGCTGTAGCCACGAAGTGCTACCAGTGCAGATGCACAAGAATGGCAAAAACAAAGAGAAATAAAAACCAGTTAACAGCCTGAGATGTGAACATATTCTCCTTCTTACACAGATGAAGGAAATACACATCTTCAGTCTATCCAACTATTCTGAAGGTGTTTTAACTCTCTCTTTTTTGTTTTTTCTTTTGAGACAGGGTCTTCTCTGTAGTTCAGGGTGACCTCAAACTCCACTACATACCTCAGGTTGGCCTCAAACTCATGGAGATCCCCCTGCCTCAGTCTCCTGAGTGCTGGGATTGCAGGGGTGCCCCTCCATGCCCGGCTGACCCTATCTAATTCGGTTGAAAATACACACGGTCGGCAGTTGTGCTTCCGTCTTGATAATGCGCGTGTACACACAGACAACTGAGGGTATGTGCAAAGCTGCAAGCGGTTCCATGAAAGCCGAAATCCTAATCACCAGTAAAATGAATAAATATTTGTAAGTTCATTCATTTTAATATTGAAACATAATCTAAATGCAAAAAGCAAATTTCAACAGTTAACAAAGATGAATTTCAGAAATGTGATGTTGACTAAAAGCCGCGTATATGTACATATATTGCACGTTCTATGTTCATTGCAAACAGCATGTACTATTATGTATTATGCACAATATATTAATTATAACATATCAATTATTATATATGTTTTTAAATAACTGCATATATATTTCATATTATATACTATATGTCTATCTACACAATTTGTATATTATATAATTTGTCCATCAATTTAAAGTTAAAAGCCAGGCATGTATTGTAGGCCTGTAATCCCACAACTCCAGGAGACTGAGCCAGGAGGAATACAGTTCTAGCCCAGTTTTGGCAACTTAGCAAGATCTTGCCTCCAAATATAAAGATGGAGATGCTATAGCTCGGTGTGAAGGTCCTTGGTTCAATTTCCAGTTTCACCAAAGAAAAAGTTAAATTAAAGGTACTGATTACTTCTGGGAAAAGGAAATGAATACTACTAATTGCCAAGGAGGAAAGGGTGGCCATGCCTGGATTCCCGGGTTACGCATCCTTCTTTCTAGACCTGAGTGCCGCTCAGTTTGTGGTATTGTACTTCACTGTACCGTTCGGGTGTGTCTTGTGTCTCTGATCTCAAGTGAGATATCTTAACTGAGATTCAAAACATAAAGACTAATGAGACAGCTAAGTTAATATAAATACATATAAATAAAGCATGTGCAGGAACACAGGGACAGGTAGAGGGTAGGAGAGGAATAACCTAATGATCTGAACAGCGTGAAGGTATACCTGATCCCAGACTGGCAGAAGCAGTTGAGGGAAACATTATGAAGAGCAAGTCAGCTTTGTCCCCCGGTGTCCTTGAACAGTTGGAAGGAGTGTGTCTCCTTTCCGAAGGAAGAAGAGCAGGTGATTGGTTCATTCAGTTAGCACCTGCTGCTCATTAGTTTGATTTCTAAAACTACAAGCCAGCAATTCAGAATGAATCTGAACAGTCCTTACATTGAAGAGGCCCTTCATGTCACAAGACAAGGAGATGTGTACATGGCTTGTTTTTGCTTAGAACTTCATTCCTTAGTGTCTTTAGTCCTGGACTTAGCAGATGCCCAAAATAGCTTTGATTCGTCATTTAAATTGTGGTAGCTCAGGAGCGATTTTTCACATGTGAGGACATTACTGACACTCATGTATGACTACTTTAACTTCAGTAATATTTATACATTTTACCCGGAAATATAATTAAATACGATAGTTATTTAGAAAGGCCTGATACTAAAACAATTTAAAATAAACTCTTGCTGCTCCTCCATCACTATTACAAGATATGACTACAACTACAACTGGCAGGCATTTCAGGAAATTAATTCATTTCCTTGTTAATCATCCTTTAAATAACAATTTTTTTCTGACCAATTAATTTGTGCCTCATATTATTTTCAGTGCTTTATGTTTATAAACTATTTTAAATTTTATTTCATTCTTTTAAGTTTTACAAAATATCAGTGAAGTAATTTATAGTCAATGGAATATTTTTGTTTTGTTTTTGGAGTTTAGAATATTGAATAGCAAACTATTTGAATAACTAAAAAGTCTCTTTCTCTCTCTTTCTCAGCAGAGTTCAGTTATACTGTCATAAATCATAATATATAAGTATTCTAGCCTCAAAAAAGTGAACTGTACTTGAATTTACTAATGTTGTCTAAGTACATGATAATAAATTAGAAGCCTAGTAATTGTTTCTATTTGAATATTGCAGGAATATATTCTTGAGTATCTTTTCTATTTTAGATGGTGTATAATTTTATGACTAATATTTTACACTAAATTAACCTCTCATTTTCAATATGTAACTACTGGCAGGAAGGCATCTATGTGGAAAATAGATTATCCTGCACAGTATCGATCTTCCTGCAATTACTATTACCTTCTAGAACTAGTATATTTTCTAGTCAGTCTTTTTTGTTGTTATTTTAATTATAAACATGACTTAATATTTTTTAAAACTTATCCCATTGTTTACTAAAAATGTTTGGAGGAAAAACTTCAGCCTTACATTATATTTTACTCACTAATTTAGAAGACAAAAATCATAATTGTATTCAATATGCCTTCCCATAGCACGATTCTTAAATAATTCATCTTTATTCAAATATATTTTTCAGTTCTGGGAAGAAATTTTAAGAGGAAAAATTATGACTTTGTCTTCTAGAACCTACAAACCAGTATGGAAGAGGTAAGTGTTTTTAAAATATGCTGTTTTATGCTCAAGTTGAACAGCAAAGTGTGGATGATAGTACCTAGAAAGTACAAAACGATACTCAGTGCAGTCCAAGATACAAATGTGAGTATCAAGTATTTTTCAAATGAAAGTGTAGCCCAAAAGCAGAAATTTAATCAAACAAGAAAAATGTTTGAAAGCATCTATTAAACATAAATACCAAAGGGAAAATACTTTTTATAAACTTTTGCAATTTATGATATTTGGAATTGTACAAAGTCATCCCATTTAACTTTCTGCAGAGTCTTCCGTGAATCTCACAAAACAAATGAAAACTTGTGAGAAAACCAGTGTTAGTAACCTACAGCACAGTTGGGCTGTTGTGTGTGGCCTGTGGACAACACACAGATGCAAATTTTGATTTGAGAACATTTTTCATTATCCAAGCAGATGACATTTCAGTGAGTCAATTTAACATTTTGACCATGAAAAAATCTCAAGACTTGATCACACTGTGACAAAAATAGGAAGTTTATAGTTGACATTGTTCTGAAAAGACAGGCTGATCTCATTCAGAGATTGATATTTATTTGAGTATTTCCTATTTCTTCCAACTGTCATGTTTTCTAAGCAAGAAGTCAGATAACTAATATTCAGAAGAATAATACTTAAAACCAACACATCCTTGTGTATTTACCATCATAACTGTGTTAAAGAGGGCTACATGGAGTTACTTTGAAAACTCAGTATTTCCTCTTGAACATTCCTGGTAATAATGTCTTTCCTTCCTTTCACTATTGGCAAATTCAGTCCTGTTGGGCATTTGTCCCAAATGGCAGTCTCAACAAAAGCAGAATAGATAAGGTACTGTATGTTTCAAAAAGCTACAAGACAGGATTTTTGTGGTTTTTACCATAACAGAGATTATTAATGTTTGAGGAGATACTGATCTTTAACTTGATTTAAACATTATACAATGTATACAAATATCAAAACATTGCTCAGTACATATGCACTTACAATCTTTATGATTTTATGCTTCACTTAAAAATAAATTTTAAAAAGGAGAAAATGTCAGGTGTAGTGGCGTATGCCTGTAATCCCAGCACTTGGAAGGCTGAGGCCAGAGGATCACTGTGAGTTCGAGGCCAGACTGGACTACATAGAGAGATGCTGTCTCAAATAAACCAAAAGAATAAATAAATTTAAAAAAAATGGAGAATAGAGGACAAAGGTGAGTTCTGATTATGTTTTATTTAAAGTGGTTGTGGTCTTCTTACAACTGACCTTTCCAGACAAAAGGCCAAGGCTTGACTTGTGAATTTATAGGTACTGGAATGGAACAGTACATTATCTGGATAAGGGGCAGGAGAGCCAGATCCTCAAATGTACAGAGAAAATAACTCAGACTCTAGAAGATGTTCAGCCAGAAGGGATCTTGGTATTTGCTTGTTTGTTTGTCTTTTGGGAACTACTACTGTTAGATCCTAGTGTGGCTTGCTTTGACTGGCAAAATGCCTTAAATTCAGTAACTGCCAGGTATGCCATCTCCATCATACAACTCTGACCAGGGTTTGCCTGCCATACTCCTAGACATGCAGGGAGAAGGCAACCAAAAACTTCAGGGATCATCCCAGCACAAAACAACTCCGGATGTTTTTCCCAAGCCTGTTCTCTATCAATCATTCCTTTAGGTGGATAAATTCTGCCTGGCTGGTGGCAAGGACAAACAGGGCAGGAAGACTGGACTGATCTCAGGTAGCTCTTCCAAAAAACGGACTCTATTCTCTTATTCTAAATGAACTGGGGTCCCAGTGCATATCTGTCAGTTGTATGGTCGCATGGGAAATAATTTCAACCTTTGTTTCCTGTTAATGCATTTTCTGTTTAGGAAGCCTCAACATACATCCTTAATAAAATTTTTCCAAGGACATTATGAAAATCCTTGGGACTCTAATTTTTGTGTGAAAATCAGACATTAAATTGCTTTTCTACTGAGGAAACAATGACTTGAATCTTAGGCTGGTCATAAGAGATCAGTATTTAACCCTGCAAAACATCTAGATTAGTATCAACTCATCAGCCAGCGTAGCAATAGATGAAGGAAATAGCCTCAACTTCCTTCCTATAGACCACGTTCACTACGTGTACTTGTGGAATCCAATGATGACTAAATTAGTACCTCAGGACAAGTAGAAATATCAACAACATAACTTGGCTTTATATGGTGGACATTGATGGTTTAACAAATTTTCTCAGTCAGGCCCTTGAGGACATGTCTGAAGTCCATTCTGCAGACTGACCTCATGCTTCTGCTTGGAGTCCTGGTGACAGGCACTTAATTCAGAGCTGTAAAAGGGAAAATGATCAGATGTGATTTCAGCTCCCCTCGGCCATATGAATCAGAGTAGCTGAGAGAATGACGTGGTCATGCCAAAATTCATTTGAAGTCAAGAAGATGCTGAAACAGGATGGTTAATTTTGGAAGACAGTTCTCCACGAGTTTTTCATTTTTCTGCTGCTCTCTTAAGCAAAGACTTTATTTTTCTTTTCTGCAATATCTTCTCAAAGGTGTTTACATACAAGATATTTTAGGATTATAGACATTAATGTCTCTCTCTGGAGACACAGGGGAGATTTGCTCCAGGAGCAAGCCAATAACAACAATGTGTCCCTCCCAGAAATAGACTAGCAGGTTCATTATCAGAGTATCTAGATTAAAGATTTCCTAAGCATTGTGGTTACACAGCTGTGATGTAAACTCACATCATGTATGTCCCCCACCTGGGCTGCTGCACCTCACCTCGTGGAACTTGAGTCAAGGGAACAAATGCAAACATGCCGTGCATTCTGTTTGCTGTTCTTTAAGTAAAAATCTTCTATAGATCGAGGTATGCCATATATTCTTGCAGCACCACACATGTTATCTTCACTTGTTGCTTGAAAGTAGAGTAAAACCTCAGGTTCTCCACAGTTCTTAACAATACATTTACTCCTCTGTTGTGCTCAAGTAAAGGCACAAGAATCAAGATTTCCTTCCTCGGTAATGTATCTTTACAGGCAACCATGTAATCTATTATTACACCTAAATTATCCATGAGAATATATAGTTCTAATTGTATTTGTCACCTAAAAATATTCCATGTGTCCTCATCTCTAATGTTTAAGAATAAATGTCATGTGGTAAAGAGCAGCATTTGAAACTTTCCTGAAATTATGTTTTTTCTGCAAGAAGAGTTCACTACACTAGTGTTGATTTTAGACTTGGGAAGCTTATTTTTCTATTTCAAATTTAAACTGAGAGAGTACTCAGCAACAACAGGGCTGTAGGGGAAAACAGCATGCTGAAGTAAAAGTAGTTTTGGTTCTTTGAATTATAGAGATTTACTTTGTTACAAGATTTATGTACAACCTAAAGCTATTCACATTAAAAAATATTTCCCTAGTGATTAATCTACAGCCTTTGAAAAAAGCAATGCAAGCTTGAAAGTATTTGACAAAAACTTTGAAACATTTTGTTTTGAGAAGTCTATAGTTAGGATTTTAAGACAATTCAAGATACAAGTTTTCATAAAAGCTACCATAGAACCACCAGTTTTTAGAATTCAATACCATATATAATGAGTTATTTGGAGCATCACTGATTTATGACATATGATTATGTTATTATATATTTATAGTCATCATGTAAATAAAATGTCTGTAAACAAACTATCTTGATGCATATTTATCACAATTAATGTATAAGCTTTTTAAAAGTATGACATTTCTGAGAATTGACTGAAGAAAAATTTAATACAATTAACTCAATAGATTTATTTGGATGGAAAACCAGTCTAAATCAGTTAACTCTAAATTATGAAAAAAATATTTTCAAAGCAACGCAAAGAAACATGTATATTAGCCAGCAAACTTTAATTTAGCAAAATATTGCTTAAACAGGGTCTTTAGAGTCCTAATGCTAATGTTAGTATAAAGAAAATTTGGTTAGAGATATTGTACCCTGCCATGGGAAACTGTCAGATTTTAGGAATTAGTGCATTCTCTTATATGGAAAAGATATATATTTAACTTATTCCTCTTTAACTTTTGTGTTTATAGTATGCTATACAACTTCGAAACATGAGGTTTTTTATGTAATATATTTTAAAGATAATTTTGCTGTCTCCTAATTGTCTTTCTGAATGTTTCATGTGCATGTAAATCTGTGACATTATGCTCTTTTGCACAATTCATTTCTTCCACTTTTCAAATCACCCATCTGATTTTTCTTTTATTAGTTCAAGTTTATAATACACAATGAATACATTCATTGTGGAGAGTCGGTACATGAACATAATACATCTTAATTATTTTTGTTTCCCCTTCCCTTCTTCTCTCTCCTCTCTCCCTCCATCACTAAACACTTGCTATGGTTTGTATCTAGATGTCCTCCCAAAGCCTCACACCATCATAGGTGGGGCTTTGGGGAGGTGGCTGAATCTAGAGTGTGTGCTGCTGGGATCAAGGATGTGATGGTGGGATTAATTCATTGTGTGATGCTAGGAGTAAGGCTTCTTCACCCTGGGTGTGAGTGATACCCAGCCTCAGAGTGGGCAGCCTGAATAAGACATAAAGGCACAAAGTGCTGGTCACTTGTAACTTGCTGCTTGCTGCTTTTCTGCCTTCTACTTTCTGCCTGACATGAACTGTTTCTCCTTCACCATGCCATTCAGCTTTGGAGCCAGCCAGCTGTGGACTGAAACCTCTACAAACTGTAAGCCAAATAAACCTTCCTCCTTTGACCCTGACTGCCAGATATCTTGTCTCAGCAACAAAAAAGTAACTAAGATGATACCCTTTCTGTGTACAAAAGGGTCGCCTCCCTGTTTCTTATCATCTCTCTTTTATTTTGCTCATTAAATTATTTATACTTTTTGTTTCCCATGTAAGAAAAACCATGTGATATTTAATCTCTATATCTGATTTATTTCACTTAGCTTTGTGGTCTCGAGCACAACTCACCATAACTAAATCTTGAAAATGGCTTATATTTCCCTCAGTCATTGAATAGATGAAGAAAATGTGGTATATAAACACAGTGAAGTATTGCTCACTCATAGTGCAGGTTAAATTTGGATCATTTGTAGGCAAATGAATGCATTTTGAGTCTATCTCCCTTATTTTGAATAGTGAGTATTTCTTGGTCTTTATGTATGTCCCCCAAAGAAATGTGTTAAAGTATTATCCATACTAACAGTAAATGTGCCCTAAGTATTGGATTAAGGTTTAATATGAACTCCAGATCCAATATCAATAGCGTCCTTATACGAAGTGACATACACATCCACAAACACACTGGAGAAAAGGCCATATGATGATGGAGGCAGAGATCTGAGTGGAGCATGCACAAGTGAAGAAACACCAAAGATTTCCAAAGCAAATTGAAGCTAAATGAAATGAAAACAGGTTCACTTCTACCCTCACAATGAGATCCTCGTGAAGGATGATTATTGACTTGTACCCTCTAGAATTCTGCAGAAATAAATTTATGTTGTTATAGATCACCTAGTTTGTGATAACTTGTTATAGCAGCCCTGAGAACCTAATACATGTAGATATTCAGTAGACTTAAGTCAATTAATATTATTGAGGGTTAAGTGCTATCTAACAGTCAGTAAAGGATTTAAAAATACTGACCCTAGAAAACAATTAAATGTATACAAGTTGGAATAATATTAACCCCTTTAAGTGAGATAAGTATAATAAGTACTTTGCATAATCCTTACACACTACTTAAAATATTTACGTTTGACTGAGGAGCTGATAAAACTATTCTCATCAATAAAGACTTAGTTACTTGCCATACTTTCATCAAACTTCAGTCAAGAGCAAAGTAGAACCAAATGAGTAAAACCTTAAATTAAAACTATGACATGTTTCTTTTAAAAAAGTAAAATAATTTTATTGCATTTTTTATTTGCTATAGTTCTTTTTGTTGGACTTTTTATCCATTACTTTCTTTCGTATTTTGACTTATATTCAATACTCTAATCAAGAACAAGGTCACTAATATTATGTTTATTAAACATGTGTATATTTTCATTTAAGTTTAATTGTTTTACATAGCAATATGATCATTGATTACAATAATGTCCTACACATTTTAAAAAACTAAAAGACAGGGTTTGGAAATTATCACCATAGATAAATTCTAAAGGTTTGAGGATATTGATATGTTTTCCTTGATTTAAATATTACATATTGCACAAGGGCCTGAGTTCAATCCCTGGCACCACCAAAAAAAAAACGATATGTTTTCCTTGATTTAAATATTACATATTGTATATATATATTTAGAACATTATATAGTGTTCCAGTAATATCTACGTTTTTGTTGTTATAAATACATTTGAATTTAAAACAATGTGGTTTGGGGAATAATATTGGGAAATCTTCATTTCTATTTCAGCTGGTTATCCTGAAAATATCTGAAGAATAAAATGGAGTACACATTTCATACACAGCAGAAGGAGCATCAAGTCAAGGTTGTCTGTAAGAAATTCAGAGTATTGACATTGATTTCAGCCCTTCTGAATAAGAATATATATTTGAAAAAATATTTCCAGGTAATTCCTCAGCATTGCGCATTTTAAGAAGTTTGGTGCCGGAAGACCTCAAGCCTATTTTTACCTCTTTCTCTGCTAAGTCAAATTGTGAAACTCTGAGATGAAAATTTGCAAAAATGTCCAGCAGTTCCAAGCACATTTTCCTCAGTCCCCATTTAATTACTCTCTAGATAGCCCTCTTTTAAGGGGATTCATTTCACAACAAAGGCCATTTCACTCCACATCCCATTAGAACCACAATGCCACTTTCACAGTTTAGAAAATTAAAAATAAATCTTTGCCATCAAGTAATTATCAGTCTATATTATATTTCCCAAGTATTTAAAAATTATGTTAAATTAGTTACTTTAAATAAGATCCAAATGAGTTCTATGGAGGAGGTGTAATCAAAAAGCACAGTGAATGCTTAAGTTCCAAAACAAATTGCAGTACAAGAAACACTCCCATTAATTCCTCTCCAAATGCTCCTCCTACTTCAGACATACTTATCCAGTAACTCTTTCTGTTTTCCTAAATAGTTCTGGAAGACTTCTTTCATGTGTGTCTTTAGCTGCCCAGTTGTGGTTGCCTCAATGTCCTGACTCTATTCAAAATATTTGACTTTCATAGTCCTTTTGACTTTGGAGAAATACTGATCCAAGTCAGATCCCATAGTGACAAATGACGGTGAATAAAGTAGATAAGAACACAGTGCAATGTTTCTGGGAGGCCTCATTGCAATGGATGGCACGAGGCAGCAGCGTTTGCTTTAATTATGATCGCACTTCAGAAAGGCACTCGCAAAAAGACTTCGAGAACCGCTTCAGAAATTGTCAAGAAACAAGTGTGTTCGGAGAAGACAGAGTATTTAGAGTGGAATTAATGACAATGCCTTTTACTGTAATAATTTTTATTTCAATATTTGCCATATATTTCAATCACTCCTTGTATACATTGCCTCATCAATTTATCATTTTTAGAGTATAAAATCTATTTAACAACTTTAAAATATGTATTGTTATTACTTGTGTTCATTATGCAGTTCAATAGATCACTAAAACTTAGTCAACATGTTTAACTAAAACTTTCCACCCTTTGATCAGATCTTCCTTTTCTTCCTCCATCTTTGTACTCAACAGCCTCTGATAACATGTTTCTAATCTGTTTCTATGAGATAATTTTAAAAATTCTCATTTATGTGAAATCAAACAGAATGATGATCCAGTAGTGAGGTTTTAACTTGCATATACTGATGATTAGATACGCTGAGTGTTTATTTCATATCCCCTTGGCCTTTTGTATCTCTTCTTTTGAAGAATTCTACCAGTTCTTTTTCCAATTTTTAAAATGTGTTATATTTTTTTTCTTGCTATCGAGTTATTTAAATTGCTCTTACAATTTGGACATTATCTTTTTTCAGATTTATAGTTTGCAAGTAATTTTCCCCACTTTGTGTGTTGTGTACTTATTCTTTTAATTTTTTTCTTGGCACTGCAGGAAATTTTTAGTTTGATGCATTTTCATTTGTCTATTTTTGTCACTTGGGATTGTGGAATCTCAGCCAAATAATAATAATAATAATAATAATAATAGTAATAATAATAATATAATGATAATCACTGTCTAAACCACTGTCATGGAGATTTTTCCTAATTATCTTTTAGTAGATTTACAGATTTAAGTCTTGTGAAGACCATGCACCTTACTTCAGTAAAGTAGCACTTACATCACATATGCAAGGATATTTCCACAAACGTTATTAAATAACAATGGTACCCCATAATTAATTGAACCAAGGACAAAAATCATTTTTAGACCATGATCATCTTAACTGATACACAGAAAACATTTGACAAAATGGAACACACATCATGTTACAAAGTCTCTAAAAATAAATATAGAAATAACATACCGTAATATAACAAAGACTATATAGAACAAGCCCACACTTAACCTCATACTGAACAGTAAAAAAAAAAAACCAAAAAACTTTGCTTCTATGAACAGTAGCAAGTCAAAATGATCTCTTTCTCTACTCATATCAAAGAACATTAAAAGTCTTAATTGCACTAATTGTCAAGAATAAAAAATAAGAGATGTCAGAAAAGGAAGAAGTAAAATTATATCTACTTGATAGTGACATGATCATATACATGAAAATCCTAAAACCTCCAAAAATAAAATATCCTTATTAGAACTGATTGTAAAATTCAGCAAAGTTTTAAGCAGTAAATTCAACAGACAAAAATCAGTTATTTTTATACATTGACAATGAAATATCTGAAAAAAGAATCTGAAAATCAACTAAATTTACAACTGAACAAAAAGTTACTTAAGAGTAAATTTAAGCAGGTCATAGTGGTGCATACCTGTAATCCCAGCACTCTAGGTGGCCGAGGCAGAAGGATCTCCAACTCAAGCCCAGCCTTAGCAACTCTGTGACTTAGTGAAACCCTATTTTAAATTAAAAAAAAAAATTAAAAAGACTGAGAATGTAGCTTATTGTGAAGTTTCTGGGTTCAATTCCCAATAATAAAAATACATACATACATACATGCATACACATATACACACCAAGAAAAGGAAAAATATGTATATTGAAAATTGTAAAACATTATTGAAAGAAATTGGGAAAATTCTAAATAAATGGAAAGCTACTCCATTTCATAGATTGAGACAATTAATATTGTTAATTTGTCCATAATACACGAGCTATATATTAAATGGAATTCTTTTCAATATTTCTATAGGAAGATTTGCATCGACTTGAGAGGATCCCAAACAGTCAAAGTAATTTAGAATGAAAAGGACAAGGCTGGAAGTATCAAATTCTTGATCTCAAAATAACTATAAAATATTATAATCAAAACAGCATGGTACTGACTTAAAAGCAGATACATCAATCAATATTACACAAGAAAAACTCGAATAATAAAAACAGTAATTTGAGTCATTTGATTCCCTACACAGCTTAAAAAAAAAAAAACACTGTATGAAGAAAGGACAGTCTCTTCAATAATGGGTCTTGGTCAACTGGAGATATACATATATATATTCAAAAGAATGACTTTGGAATCCTATCTCACACTATTCCCAAACTTAACTCAAAGTGGGTTAAAAAGAACCCATATTTTAGTGGTCAGTTTCATATGTTAAGCACACATTAACTTAGTGCATAGCTTGCCTCTGTCTTGTGATTGTAAGTCTTGATTAACTTGGTCTAAATGATATTTTAGATGTTGGGATGTGAACGTGTTCCTTGAACAAGACTATTCTAGCATCTTTTGTAATGTTTACAATGTTTAGAAATATAGGTTAGGTTTTTCCCCTCAAAATGACAATTCAATAATGTCCTTTCCCTCCCTTTCCCTCTCCTCCTTCCCGTCCCTCCCTCCTGTACTTTGTTCTATTGTCTTCTGATTTGGGCTTGTATATTTTTGCAATGAGTGCAAAAAATTGACTTTAATTTCCATTGCCAAAACAGTAAAAAACATTTCCTGACTTTTGGCAACCGTACTTACAAGTTTGGAGATATTCAAATGCATAATTCAGACTTAAACTAGTATAATATTAATATATATTCACATTTAAAAATGTGGCAATCTTATTTGTTATATTACCTAATATTCTCATAATGTTTCAGATGAATCCACACCTTGGGGTGATGTGTGCATATTTTCAGTTTTGACACTCAATATAGCATAACAGGTGACAGAATTCATACCCAGAAACCCGCTGTGGCTGAGGAAAGAGTAAGAGCCTTTGGCTTGCTGACACATTACTCCACAGAGTTGGCACTTGCAAATTTTTGTCTATTGAGGACCGTACGGTAAATCACTTACGTTTTGCAACCTTGAAATCTCTGGACAACTTCTTGAGTTTACCAGGCCCGTGCTACCGCCCTCTCCCTTGTAGACACCACTCAGCACTAAGGGAGGAAGAAAGAAGCTGCAGGTAGGTGCACGCCCATCTGGACACCACACCAGGTGAAAAGACTGATGCTCCCTGAGAACAGATGCCAAGATTGATCTCGACTCCAGGCTGCTAATTGAGAGGAAAATAATTCTCTTTCTGTTGACAAATCCATAGAAAGAAAAACAACAAAGCTTCATTTTATAAATTAACGTTCTTAAAGAAATTTCAAGTCCGGTGGTTATCAACACAATAGTATTTTTCTCCATTCCAATTTGAAAAATAACTTTAAAAATCAAAGTATAAAACCTCACATCAATTCATATCTGTGATCATGCAGATCACCATTGGTTTTACTCACCATTGGTTTTACCAAAAATTGGTTTTGTTTCAGAATTGTAGCAATAATTTCAACACAACTGAATTGTTCATTAACTTTCCTCTTTCCAAATTGTATTTCTATGTTCTATTTTACGAAAGACTATTAGTTACCCGAATTACTCACCTATATAAAATTTTTGTTGAAAACAAGATATAAAACTTAATAGTTCTCCAGTGATTCATCATTTATAAATCATTGAGGCATTAGGAGGGATGCATCAGTTTAAACTTTCTTCTATTGAAAAGGAAACATTTAAAATTCTTGAGTGTTGAAATGATCTTTCAATGTTAGTTTTGATACGCATTTGTTATTCAAGTCAATACAAGATTCCACCAATTCATTTTAATATTAACTTTCCCATATAGGACATTTTCTTAACAGCAAAGCAAAACTACATATAGAGCATTCTATCATAGAGAATATATTCTAAACATCTGCCTTGTCGTTAAGGGATTGTCTCCCTCCTTTGTCTGTAACTAAGGCAGAAGTGTGGGACATTTCCCTCCCTCTGGAGACACTCCTTTCATCTTGCAGCTCAGACTCGGCCTCATCTGCTGATGCACATGAGTCATGCGTGAGACACAGCGGAATTATTAGCACAGGTAAGTTTAACACGGACTATAGTTTGGCATTTGAGGATACGACTTCCCAGTTAGAGCCTGTAGATGAACCACACCACTTACTGGGGGTCCTGTGGCAAAGTATTTAAAGTAGGAATAATAATTATACACACCTCTGTGGGTTATTGTGAGAATAATGTACTGGTGAAAGTAAAATATTTAGAAGAAAAACAGTATCCTTGAGTGTATCTGATTAGAACTTCTGTATTCCCCTGTATAGTTGATAAAATGCTATTTCTTATTTTCTACCTTCCAGATGCTCCATAAATTACCTCCGAACTTCAAATAGAGATGGCATGTTCTTCTCCTTTCTGCGGCCTTATTATGTACATTAAAGCAATGTATAAGAGGTAACTGGATCAACTGAGAATTTCATTGGAAAATATAAAACAAGAGACAGACAGGAAAAATCATGAGGGGACAGTAGCGTTAGAGAGATTAGTTGAAGAAGTTTGGAATATGTATCAATGTATTAGTAAGCTTTCCTGTGGCAGAAGTGTGGGACATTTCCCTCCCTCTGGAGACACTCCTTTCATCTTGCAGCTCAGACTCGGCCTCATCTGCTGATGCACATGAGTCATGCGTGAGACACAGCGGAATTATTAGCACAGGTAAGTTTAACACGGACTATAGTTTGGCATTTGAGGATACGACTTCCCAGTTAGAGCCTGTAGATGAACCACACCACTTACTGGGGGTCCTGTGGCAAAGTATTTAAAGTAGGAATAATAATTATACACACCTCTGTGGGTTATTGTGAGAATAATGTACTGGTGAAATTAAAGTATTTAGAAGAAAAACAGTATCCTTGAGTGTATCTGATTAGAACTTCTGTATTCCCCTGTATAGTTGATAAAATGCTATTTCTTATTTTCTACCTTCCAGATGCTCCATAAATTACCTCCGAACTTCAAATAGAGATGGCATGTTCTTCTCCTTTCTGCGGCCTTATTATGTACATTAAAGTAATGTGTAAGAGGTAACTGAATCAACTGAGAATTTCATTGGAAAATATAAAACAAGAGACAGACAGGAAAAATCATGAGGGGACAGTAGCGTTAGAGAGATTAGTTGAAGAAGTTTGGAATATGTATCAATGTATTAGTAAGCTTTCCTGTTGCTGGTACAAAATACCAAATAATCACACCATAGAAGAGCAGAAGTTTAACTTTGCTTGTAGTTACAGGGGATTCAGTCGTGGTCAGCTGGCTCCAAGGCAGAAATACCACGGTGGAAGTACATGGAGAAGCAAAGTGGCTCCCTTCAAGGTGGTGAAGAAGTAGAGCAGGGGACAGCACCAGATAGTATATGGCCAAGGACCAGACGTAGAGCCCCATGGTCGCACCTCCATGACCCACCCAGACAACCCAGCAGGGTACTTTGCTAATCCACTAAATGGCTCCCAAGTCAATCACTTTAAAGATTAAGCTTAACCATCACAATAAACAGGATTTTTTAAAAAAAAAAAAAAAAAAAGGTTTTTGGAGACAGGGTCTCACTGTGTAGCCCAGACTGGCCTTGAACTCCTCCTGGCTTCAGCCTCCCAAGTGCTGGGATTATGGGTGTGTGCCACCACTCCGAACAATAAGCAAGATTTTTTGGAAAGCAAGTACATTATGTGTGTGAGCTATTACTAGAGGAGGAAAGATGGATAAAGGAAATAATTAAATACATCTTACTGAATTGTATAGATCTCTTACACAAGTATTTCTTCTTAATTTCAAAAATATTTAATTACCTATTCTATTTATTTTTGAGCACACATTTTTTTATTTAAATATCCACATCAGATAATAGGGTGCTGTAAACTCCACGAATATTACAGGCACATATGTGAGACATACACTTCAGTATTTCTGCTTAGAAAAAATTTCCTTTTCAAAAGTAAACTAGAAAAAAATTATACATTTTAGTAGCTCGTGCTTTTTTTATAACATACACTTTTTAATAACATATTCTACCAGGAAAGCTCTTCTTGTTTTCAAAAAAAAAATCACAATATTTTGTTTGGTCTTCTAAATCTCAGTAAGGATGTAACTTTGGGAAAGACCACTTCGTTCACTTCATTCTACCAGGAAAGCTGTTCTTGTTTGCTGGAAAGGGTTTGTTTAGTCTACATCGTGCTCCATTGTGAATCTAGTCATAGGAAAAAAAAAAATCATCCCTGGATTTTGCAATGAGGAGAACAAATGGAATCAATATTTGTTTGTCTGCCACTGAACTAAATGTCTTGGATATGTGTTTATTCTGTGTGGCATAAACAAATACCTCCATTGCCTCTAGCAGGAATTTGTTACTGACAGTGTTATTGGGACCTTTGTTAACTAACTCCTCATTCCTCCCCTTTCCACAGTTTTATATCTCACACAGAACTCTGAATTTAACACTGAAAATAGTGAAAGCCTCAGTAAGAGATATTTCTGGATTTTATAGTTCTTATTCCAAAATAGAAGAGTAAAAGGAGCCCGTTGCTTAAAGTAAGCACATTTCTTGACATTGTTCTCAATACTTAGTACCAAAAAGTATTATTTTTTCAGGAAATACACTTACTATGGAACAAAAAGAAATAAGTCACATTTGAAATTTATAGAATTCATAATCGGACCATTAAAAGCATGTGAATTTTTCATACATATCTCGACAGCATTTGCAAATGTAAGTATAAATAACATAAGTAAACACCATTCCATCATTAAAAAGTGAGATTATTAAACAAAACGTATTTGTTCTTATTCTGGATGCTTTAAAACAGTAGGGAAATGTTGCACATAATAAAATACTTATTTTAAAAATTATAGTAATTTCAAATAGATTGAGTAAACCCTAGATTTAACAATTGAGTGACTGAATTACCACTGAATTCTTACTACGTTTTTGACACTACATGCTAACAAACCAATTAGTTTTGTCTTTGAAAATTTTATAGCATTTATTTGTAAAAGTCTCTGCAAGTCTAAAAGTAGTGTTTCAAGGAATTTAGCATGGCAATCACTAGCAATGGATAGTAGATATCTGTGCAAAATCTTTGTAGTTATACTTTAGTCAGTATGGGTAATCTAACTCATTCACACACACACACAGACACACACACACACACACACACACACAGACCCATTGCTTAATTTGTAGTTTCTATTATGTTGTATTACTGACATGATGGTCTACAGCATTTAAATTAAATACAGACATTTTATCCCTGCAACTACTGCAACTGAGGAGTAAGAAAGTGGAAGCAATAACAGTGAAATGTAGTTCAATTAGAAAATGCAGTAGATCCTAAAATATATGTGGCCAAAAACTCACTAAGGTGAACTGTTTGAAATTTATAATTGATTGTTATCTATATATATTATTTTGCAACCTGCAATAAATATTACAATAATATATATTGTAATTTTAGTAGGAAATTAGCCAAATACTTTATTATATATTACTTCATGTAATGATACTTACCTTTTAATTATTGTAAACTAAACCATCAAAAATATTTCTTTGAAAACATACAGCCAGAGATATATGACTTAAATAAAGCACATCTGAGCCTTTCTACACAAGTTGAAATTGCCAGTCATCCAGCATTATTCATCTTCAAGAAAAAGTAAAATAAAATGAGACCTGTAGTAGATTCTAGATGTGGCCACAACTTTTTCCACACCTGTGCCCCCTTCCTCGAGCTGCCCTTGGACTCTACAGGTAGCCCTGGCTTTGTGAGTTGCTCTGCACGATGCCACATTAGCCACGGCGTGGAAGCAGAGGCCTGAAGCTGCCGCACAGGGCTTGTTTTCTCTTGCAGCAGCTCAGGTTTTGCTCGCTGCTGCTGTGAGAAGCCCAGCTTAGCCTGTCAGATGGCGATAGCCGTGACATCAATCTAGGCGACAGTCTCCAGGACGTGTATGGGAAAGATGTCATGCCTAGACAGCCGAGCACCAGTCAGTCCATCTGCTTAGCATGGATGCGAGAGCGAGCCTAAGAGATGAACGAACTAGCTCAGTTCAGAATAATTCCTGTGATAAACCATAACACTGGGATCTAATTAAATGGTGGTAGTTTTAAGTCTCCTTTTTCTCAGTTTGTTGAACAGATAAAGACACACATAAACAACACACAACTAAATATCTTGGGTTGTGGATTGTATAACTCTTACACAAAATACTGAAAATGGAACGTTTTGTAGCAATTTTAGAGTTAAACCTGCAGATGCAATAATGGATTATAGTAACAAAATTTAAGAACTACTCTTTATTATTTAAAGTATGTTTAATGTTTTGCACTTACTTCACATACATTAAGACATTATAATCCCACATCAACCCAATAAAAAAGTGCTAGTTTTATCTCTCCTGTTTTGCATTGGAAGAAATTCTGTTCAGACCAGTAAAAGAGATACTGCTTTGAACTGAGAAAGTCTGGTAAAGAAAGTGTACTCTTAACTGATAATGTTATATTGACTGTGAGAAGATGATCATGGTACATTATAAAGTAAGTAAAACAAGAAATAAAATATCACATAAATTACAAACAATTTTTTTGTTAAAAAATCTCGTATATAGATGGGAAGAAAGATAAAGAAATGGCTATTACAAACAAATTTTTTGTTTAAAAAAATCTCGTATATAGATGGGAAGAAAGATAAAGAAATGGCTTATATCTCAGTTTCCTATTGGTACAAAATGCTGTAAAATGTCATTAAATGAAACAAATGATTAGCTTATAGTTCTCTAGGTCAAATCACACTAAACTCAAATCCAAGGACTGGGAGATGTGTTTTCTTTGGACACTCTCGAGAAGAATCTCGTTCCTGCTCTTTTCAGTTGTTGTCGGGATTTTGTTCCTGCAGCCTATTGAAAAGATGTTGGTCTTTACTTACTGGTTATAAAATGAGGGCTTTCTTCCTACTTCCAGTTGCACCAGCATTCAGTATCTCATGGCCTTTCCCCACATCTTTAAAGGGAGCGATCTTGTGTTGAGTCTTCCTCATATTGGATCGCTCTAATCTACCACTCTGGTCTTTTAGAATTTTAAGAATTGACGTAATTAGACAAGGTGCATGTCAACACTCCGAAATAATGTATGTGAAGTACCTAAACATGATCACGTAAGTAAAATCACTTTTACTATGTAAAATAACATATTCACAAGATAGTAGGACCAGAATATGGGTATTTTCAAAGTGCCTTATTCAACTAAAATTTGGAAAATATATGACCTAAAGTTATTTGTAAATACTGAATTTCTGGATGAGTTTTGTTTCCTTTTTTGGCTTGAACCGAATTCTCTGATATTTCTTTAAGGATACTGTATTAAAAACATGATATAAAATATTTATATTCTTAATACATTGCTAAAAAGTCCTCTACATACATTTTTAAGATATTTAATGTTTTCTGTATTTGAGAAATAATTACAGTACTTAACTATTTATATCCTAAACTTGGTTTTTATCTTATGTCGTAGTCAAAATAATTTTGTCATGTAACACAAAACTGGACGTGTTTTCAGATTTATAGTATTTCTAGTGGATATGTTTTTTACTAGTAATCATATGAAACAATTAAAAATAGAATTTAGGAATATAAATTATTCTAACTTGGGTTGGGGATTTTGCCTAGCAAGTGCAAGACCCTGAATTCGATCCCCAGCACTCCACCCCCCCAAAAAAATTTAAAAAATAAAAGGAGGGGACTGGGGATGTAGCTCAGTGTGAAGCCCCTGTTTTATAGGTTCTCATAAAAATAGCTAATCATTTTTCTTGAACTTCTTTCATAACCATATTGAATTTATTTACTAATTATGCAATCCAAAGTAGTATAGAAAATCCTTGAAAAACCAACATTCAAAAATATTTTGAATTTTTGGATTCTGTAAAGGTATGAGTGTGACTGTTTTCAAAGCTCTCATTCTTACCTTCTCTCTTTCCTTTGTCTCTCTTTCTTTTCATTGAAATGTTGTCTCTTTCCTTAATACTTTGGCCCATTTAAATTTGTGTTTCTTGATACTTCCATTATAATTTGTTAAATTTTGGCGCCTCATACACTATGTTGTCTTTTGGAACTCTCACGGTATTCACACCGTACGCTCCATGTGCTCATTTCATGTGACGGACGCTCCATGCGACCTGACAGTAAGGAGCCCTGGACATGCGCAGCACGCGTATCCCCTCTGCTCACATGCATATCCCCTCTGCTCACACGCTCCATGCGACCTGACAGTAAGGAGCCCTTGACATGCGCAGCACGCATATCCCCTCTGCTCACACGCGTATCCCCTCTGCTCACACGTGTATCCCCTCTGCTCAGGGTTGTATCCCCTCTGCTCAGGGTTGTGGTTTGCTGTTCTAGCGTATGTCACTTACATTTTACTTCAATTATTATTCGCCTACCTACATTTGAGAGTTAGCATTATTAAGAAATTCGAAGAGGTGTCAGCAGAGCATTAAACTAAGTGTGGCGTCCTTCTGAGCCTGGGTGCTGTGAAGCCGGCCCTGCTTCCTCCTTCCCGTCTCATTTACCTGATGTACTGAGTCTTTCCATGATAGCCTTCCAGATGAATGAAACATCCCGAACCGTTGTTCATTTTTTAAAGGCAATCCATACCAAGATGCTAAAAATTGTGGTCATCATGAAGAAATACTTGAATGGATCAGAGGGGAACTGAGTAGCCCACTAGCTGGAGCAAATGTGATGGTGATAATATGTTCAGAACTGAAATATGACTACTTAATGCTTTCATTTGTGAAGAGTGAAATAAGGAAAAAGTACAAATGAAAACAATGATTGATTCAAAGCCTTTATCCCCTGAAACAAAGGTGAGCAGTAGTAATCATAAAGCTATTGAAGTTACCTACAATTTTATTTATTGATCCACAACCCTTGAAGAAAGAGAGTGACTGACTTAGGTCAGTGAAAAATCAATTCAGGTCACACTGCAAGCCAGAAATCTTTCAGTACACAATATGAAGATGTTTATATCTTTGGCAACAGAAAATCAGATTGTACTGAAAACCAAATCCTGTTTTGATTTTTTGAGTTGCAGAACCACAAAAGGTTGTAATTTCATAGCCCAGGAATGTGATCACACACACCAAAAAAAATCAAAATTCAGTAAAGAGATCTGGGAACTGGAGACCAAGAAGAGGACACTGTGTGGATAAACCTTGGACTTGAACTTCAGGGTCTTCTTAGCTCTCTAAATTTTGGAAATGATCCCATACCTTTTATCACAGGAAAGGAAATTATAATTCATAGAAATCAAAGACAGCCTTACCTAAAGGCGGATACATATGAATGAAGCTTTTTCTCTCCATCTTTTACCTTCTATCTTCATTGTCTCTAAGTCAATAACTAAATGAAAATATTATGTATAATAATACATAGTTGAATAATAGTTGGGACGTATAATATGGGAAGAAAAGAATAACTTCCTAAAAACTGCGTAACTGGCAAACATGTAACGTAGAAATGTGGAGAACACTTATGGGCCTTGTCTTTGATGACATTCAACTGAGGAAGTGAAAGCAGAATATAAAGCTGGTCATCAAGAGAGTTTGTTGACATGGAGTGGATTTCTAATGGAGTGGACCAGGATGAAAATCCTAGTAATGAGCTCTATAGCCAATGGTGATAAAATTGCTACAATTCTTCTATGTCAGTTTTATACTGACATAGAGCTACATAATAAAAAAAGAAACAAACACACACACACACACACACACACAAATACCCTAGTGATTTAAGAGAGCAAAGATTTATTCAAAGCCAGTGGTCATCTGCATAGTTTTAAGTCTAGACCGTGTTGGATGGATTATCAGACATAAGGTGCTAGCAGACACATGGTTGGAATGTAGCAGGTCTATGATCATCTGGGCTGATTCTTTGGTCCCTCTTTCTTCAGGAGATTAATTCATAGTGAGATGATGTGATAGATGTTCAAATAAAAGGATGAACATGTGAAAGGCTTCTTAAACTATAGGCTGCACACAGACGCAGAATCCCTCCCACTGTAGTCCATTGGTCAGTGAATCAAAGAACCAGTCAAGATTAAAAAAAAAATAAAACACTGTATCCACTTATCCTTGGGGAAACTCCAAAGTTGCATCACGAAGAAGTTAACACAGAAAGGAAGAGATAATTGAGCTATCTTTCAAATAACCAATCTTCCTTGAAGCTTGCAAAAAGATGTAATTCTCACTGCCTTGACAGAAAATTGAAAAATGAGTGACACAACTCACCAAAGTGGCCATATTAGAGAGGATTTATTGTATGAGAGTTGGAAGCCTGTCTGTGAATATGTTCTTCCAGAATCTAAGTGACAATTTCTTATTGGAGCTATACAGAATGCACCAGTGGAAGGCTAAGGTTGGCAGCATCCCTAAGAAGATCATAGTTGTAGGTATGGAGAGTTGCCAAAACCTTATCTTCAAGGTGGCAGTGAAGAATATTTCCTACTAGCAGAAGTGAGTGGCATTCAGCTATCAGAGTAAAAGTAGATATAATTATCATAACTGACAAGAAGGTAATAATGGGAGCCAGGGAGCCCTGACCTGTATGAACCTCTGGCAATTGCTATCACGGCAACTAATGAGGGTATGTCTTAGTTACTGTTCTCTTGTTGCTGAGACAAAATACCAGACACCCAAAGTTAGGGGAAGAAAGGTTTATTTGGCTCACAGTTTGTAGAGGTTTCAGTCCATGATCAGCTGAGTCTGATGCAGGGTGGCAGGCAGACAGGCAGAAGGCAGCAAGGTAAGCAAGGGGTGCAAGCAAGGGGTGCAAGCAAGGGGGCTAACCAGCTTCTTCCTGTCCCTTATATCTTATCCAGGCTGCTAGGATGAGGGGGGTGCTAAACCAATCAGTGGACTTATTTAGTAATCGTGCACCCTTAATCCCAGCATCACACACTCTAGATCCAGCTATCTCTTACCAAGTGAGGCTTTGGGGAGACATCTAGAGACATCTAGACACGAACCGTAATAGAATATAACTTGATTTCTCTACCACCCTCAATATCAAGAGATAGTGAGGATAAAAACCCGTAACATTCTATTGGAAACTGATTATTTTCCACCAAGTGAAATATTGTATTTGGTGTATTTCACAGTTCCATCATCTACTATCATTTTAGTCCATTAAGGATGAACTCTGTAATGACACACAGGTTTGTAAAGTGAGAACTCCCATCCTTCTCTAAAGGAACCTACAAACATTTACTATCAGAGCAGGAAAAAACAGCATACATTCAGCCACTATTAAATAAGAATCTCAGATTTTGGCATAGTAGTCTCTTGATGCAGTGAATGGATACTGAGTTCGGTGATAAACAGAACCTTGCCTAAGTCCGTTTCGTAGTGGCTCCAGTTGGAGACCAGACCCAAAGTTTGATTATTTCCTCAGTTTCTTGGCTGTGTGCCTTGTTGAAATCATTCCAGTTAGGTTTCCTGCCTAGGGATTAGGAGGATTTATAGCATAAATTATATAATTCCTGAAAATATTCAAAAATTCAGGAAAAATACTTCCCGGTAAATATACATTCATTTTCTTTTATGTTCCTGGAAAAAAAAATAAAAGGAAACAAAATTATAGAGTGCTCAATGGGGAAAGAAAAAACTTAGAGGTTATTAGGACAAAAAAGGAGGTTTTCCAGTTCCAGTCAAGCCAGCAGTCTCTGCTCAAAAATTTAAAAATGTTGGAAAGTTTTGATAGAGAAGAGGAAATATGAACAAGAGGAATGAGCAAGCCACTATAACACACTGCTGGAGAGCTTGAAGGCCGTGTGCAAGGAAGTGTGTGCTGGATTGTGACTGCAGCTTGGATGCAGGGCAGATGAATACAACAGAGCAAGGGCGGAATGCAGGAAATGTTCAAATGTCCGTCTCTGGCTTTTCTTCACGTTGTCTCTGAAAATATTGGTTGCCTGTTAGCCAATAGTTGGGGCAAAATTAAAACAGGGAAACAGCTCTCCTGGGAACTTCACTGCAAACCAGATGGTTCTCTCAGGTTCCTACTTCTAAATCTCTGAACCTGGCAAATTATAACTTAAAAGTTTCTTTACAGTCTACCACCTTCTACAAATTTTATTAAAGTGAAATGATGACCGTTACTGTAAGGAAGTATGAAGTCTGCTTTGAAAAGTAATATAAATGGAGAAAAGAAAGTGTTGAAGTAATGAGAATAAATTTCTCAAATAAAAACAAAGATAAAAATGGGTAAATTCAAAAGATGCAAACAATGACAAGTAGAAGAGTTTAAGAAAACCACATGCTAGATATATTACAATGATATGTAGAAACAACAAATATAAAAGATTATATAAATTTTTGAGATAGAGAATCATTTTTTATAAACCACTACTATCAATGTATGTAATAATTTCAAATAAAAACTGTGGACAGGAAAATATAATTACACAAAAAGCAGAATAGTGAACTATTTTAAAGCACTACAAAAGTCCTTATAATATAAAGTGGACAGCAAATACAGAAAGGTGATCAGAATAAATGCAAATATTTTCTATTTAGTTAGATGAAAACTACCTGTGGGGGAAAAAATATCAATGTGAACTCTAACAAAATTGTTTTTTACATGTCCTTTTAGCTTTTACCATAAAAGTTTTACCATAAAAGAGCAAGCACATAAGGAATAGAATACTATAGAAAATGCCCTTGTACCTGTCACCTAGCTTCATCAATCATCATGGCTAATTTTTTATTAGTCATATATTTAATACAGAATAGCGACGCCTTGATAATTAAAATTGCGTATTTAAAGAACTTGGTAAATTTGATTCAGAATGTATTTGGAAGAATAAAAATACAAAAGTATGTTAGCTAACTTCCTCAACAGAAAAATAAAGAAATATAGAAAGATCATCCAACACTTGTTTGACATATAAAAATAAGAGAATGAGGAATATGATTACATCAAAATTAAGGATTTATGTTTTTGCAGGATATCATTGGAGGAGCTAATAGAGTAATGTGTGAGTTTTTACCCTTTGTGGGAACAATATTCTTGACACAAAAAATTTAAAGGAAGAGAAGAGAGGTTTAAACTGGATTCTTGCTTCAGGGCATTCAGTACATGATCAGGCGGCCCTTGTGCAGATACATCATGGCAGAACGATGTGGCAGAGCCAAGATGCTTCTTAAATCATATCCAGGAACAAGGGCAATAGTGCCAGGAAGGAAGGGATGAAGGACTGGATACAATACCAAGGACATGCCTCCGCTCCCCACTCAAACATTCACAAGAGTACCTACCAATCACCTAGGCAGCTTTCAAGCCATTCAAGTTGACACTGTCATGTGTAAGCTCCACATTCATCTTGATAGCCACACATCTCTCCTTAGACAACACTTAATCTCCAAATGAAGATGATAACAGGATTATAAATCCATCTAACATGTTATATTTATCTTGTATACAATGAAGAACGCAATAAGCCTTGCCCCAAATCTCAACAGTTTCAGCAGTTTTGAAAAGTTCAAAGTCTATTCTGAGACTCAATGCAAATTCTTAGCTGTGAACCTCTGTAAAAGTTGAAAACAAGTTATGTCATCTCAAGGTATGATGGCATAAGGTGAAAATTCCCATCCCAAAACCAAGGAATTTGGGAATAGAAAAGAATCATAGCAAAACAAGACCAAAATCCATCAGGACAAACATTAAATCCACAATTTCCACAGCCGGCCTCTGGGGTAAGTTATGGTGAGATGTATGTTCCTGTGGATGCTGTCTTTGTGGTCTTGCTAATTGTAGCCCACATGGCCTCTCTCTTGGGCTAGCTTCTTTGCAGCTTTCTTCAAGAGATGTTCCACGATCTGCTGTCTCTGACTTTTTGGGTTTCCACTGCAACGTTGGTTTCATTTGCATGGCTTTGCACATAACCCTCCCAGGGGCTTCTTTCCTAGCCTCCCAGGCCCAAATTTGAAATCTTGGTGAAATTACCCAGACCACACAACTCTTGCATTCTGCATGCCTATAAAATCAGTATCACATGGATGAATGACTCCATGCTGTCAGAGGTAGAAGTAGATAGGACGCCTTGAACCTAAAATTCAGTGTGTTTTGAGTGCCTGGATAGGTAAACACAGTGAAATGAATCCTCAAGTAAGTAATTTCCTAGACAGCCCTTCTTGAACAGGGGGCACAGAGATTTTCCTACATAAAAGTTTTACTGCTTTGCACATTTTAGCCTGCAATGGGTAGGGGTTTGCCTACTGCTGAGTTGCTCTCAAGGTATCTTTCTTCTTCTTCTCTCTGTACAGATTACTTGTTTTTTTGTTTTGTTTTGTTTTGTTTTGTTTTGTTTTCCCTAATGGCACCAACCTCTTCATTAGCCATACCTCCTTTGGCCTCTGTTTTATACATGGTCTCTTCTGGGTCAAAAGTTAAGGTTTTCAACTTTTTTTTTTCTTTGTTTTTTGACCACAGTTCTCATTATAAATTTGCCTCAAAGCAGCCAGCAATACGCATGATACATCCTGAATTTTGGACTGCCTTGAAAAATCTGTTTCCTGTAAAGTCTCGTTTAGGAAATGGGAAAATGTAGACTTTTTTTTTTAATAGAATATAATGAGTATATCCTATAGTGGATCTCCTTTTAGGTTCCTCATTTCCAGCTAAAATCTCTTGAGATTAACTTTTGTCACCCACATTCATGTCAATATTCTGGTCCTCTCAACTCCAACCAAAATCATCCATTAGCCTGTTCTTACAACTTACAGGTTTTCTCTAGCCTGATTCTTTGACTCTATACACAGACACACCAAATTCTTCATGCAAACCAGTTCCAAAGACTTCTGAACTACAGTGATGATCACAGCATCAACCCCATTCCTTGTACCTACTTTTTATATTATTCACCTTCCCTGTAACTAGCACACAATACCCAACAATCACCACTTAAATGAGGAGAGATTTTAATTCAACTCACGGTTTCAGGGGATTCAGTACATGGTAAATAGGATCCGTGGTAGGAGCATCACATCTCAAAGTGTGTTTTGGAATGAAGTGGATTGGTTTGTCATGAAAAGGAAGCAGAAAAGGGAACAGTATGAGAGAGAAAGGGGCCATAAACCAAATACAGTACCCATGATCATGCCTTCATGTTCCACTCAAACACACTGATAAGTATACCCTGCCAATCCTCTAGGTGTCTCCTATGACATCAAGTTGACACAGTGAAATTTAATACCAACAATAGATGCTATTTGAAAGAATATATTTATAATATGTAAAGAAGAAAATAAATAATACCTAAAATATTCAAGGAATTAATACAAATGAACAAGAAAAGACATACAAATATATCAAGAAAAGATAAAAAAAGACATGCTTCAAATAGAATGTATAAGCAGACAAGTCTGCATTTTTGATGCACAGTGAAATAACAGTTGAAAAAGTGAAATGACAGCCATTATTAATACTTTGTTTCCCTTAATATCAAGCCATAAGGTAAGGCCTTTTTGCAGGTGGCTGTGAAAATTAATCACAGCTGTAAGAAAGAAGTACAAGTGAGGGAGTATAAAAGGTGAGCCATGAAAGGGAGAGAGTCACTTAATTATGCTCAAAGAACAAGTGACTGCTATGGAATGTATGGAATAAAGGAGTTTGATCCTACTGATTATTCATACGAGGGAAACAGGATGTGCCTAAGAATGATGCCACAGAGAATCCAGAAGGGCAGATTATCTACTAACTTTAGCTAATAACTTCAGTTTATCATAAATTTTGATCTCTTTGCCACATGAAAGTCCTGCCACACACAGGCTTTATTTAATGTGAATTGAGCAGTTCCAGTAAGTATAATACTCAGAAGGAGAATACAGAAAGCAAACAGTGGACCTGGGAAGCTGTCACCTGTGTGGAGCTGGTAAACATACAGAAGGGGTGTGGGGCGGGCATTTACACATCCTCTGCAGTCTATCACTTTCACTGCTGAAGTCCACTCTCAGCCAACAGTGAGCCCACTCTGTCAGTCTCAAACCAGTGGCCAATTGTTGTTAGATGGATGGATCCTTCTTGTGACACTTTTTGTCTTAGATTGTCTTTTCCTGGAGTTGTCTGTAATAGAGAGCCTTCAATGACAGAAACAGTGCCTCCTTTCAGGATAAAGATTGGAAGAAAAACCAGCCTTCTTTAAATTTATTGGATTTTTCTAAGTTTGGCAAATGAACAAGAAAAGACATACAAATATATCAAGAAAAGATAAAAAAAGACATGCTTCAAATAGAATGTATAAGCAGACAAGTCTGCATTTTTGATGCACAGTGAAATAACAGTTGAAAAAGTGAAATGACAGCCATTATTAATACTTTGTTTCCCTTAATATCAAGCCATAAGGTAAGGCCTTTTTGCAGGTGGCTGTGAAAATTAATCACAGCTGTAAGAAAGAAGTACAAGTGAGGGAGTGTAAAAGGTGAGCCATGAAAGGGAGAGAGTCACTTAATTATGCTCAAAGAACAAGTGACTGCTATGGAATAAAGGAGTTTAATCCTACTGATTATTCATACAAGGCACACAGGATGTGCCTAAGAATGATGCCACAGAGAATCCAGAAGGGCAGATTATCTACTAACTTTAGCTAATAACTTCAGTTTATCATAAATTTTGATCTCTTTGCCACATGAAAGTCCTGCCACACACAGGCTTTATTTAATGTGAATTGAGCAGTTCCAGTAAGTATAATACTCAGAAGGAGAATACAGAAAGCAAACATAATCCACTTACATAATATAGATAGATGGTAGATAAATAGATAGATGATTGATAGATTTGGATATATATTAATGAGCCAAAATTGTCCCTTTTTATTTATTGATTTTTATGGATTACTGTTATTTTCCAACATGGCAATTTGGAACATGCAAATTTAGGTTCAGAAGAAACCTGTGAACTCTGGTGAAAATAACCTCGTCTCAGTTCAGCAACCCAAGAAACTGATCCCGAAACACTTGGAGCTTAAAGTTTCAAAGACGGAAGCCTGAGTTCCTCAAAGGGACCAAGTTCAAGGAGCCTATTCTAACTTCACACTCTCCTAACCAGTGTATGTATTTTAGCAAATAGAAGTCTAATGATGTTTTATAACTCTTGTATAAACATATATCACATTCTAAAACATTTTCAAATCCACAGCGTTATGCCCAAGTTGAGTGATCTAATGAAGCCTTTAGAAGCCATGCCAGTGTTTTTTTGCTGGAGATTCAGAATGACATATGTGATACAATCAGAAGTGATCTAATGAAGCCTTTAGAAGCCGTGCCAGTGTTTTTTGCTGGAGATTCAGAATGACATATGTGATACAATCAGAAGATTCCATAGCAACCTGTGCTTTGTTATACTTCCTTTATCTCAAAGTTGCCTCCTCATAGGTGACAATATTATAGTAAGTCTTATACCTGTAAACCAATAGGCCTGAACTCTCTTTGCTAACAAGTTTCAAACCACATTTTTTGTTCCAATATCTAATACCCAATTTTGTGCCCATTCTCATAGGTTTGTCCACAAACTTCTTCTCCAAGTCCATTAGTCTCCAATATTTTGATCTTTTCTGACTAGACACTCTGTTTATCACGTGCTAAATGTTAATATACTTCCTGATCTCAGGCTACTTTACCCTTCATGAAAATTTGACAACCAAGTGTAGTGCTTGTATTTCTGCTACTAGATTATTTTATGTTCAGGTTATCCTTTATTTATTTTTTATTAGTACAAGTTTGTAGTATACAATGTTTACATTCTCTGTGGGGAATTGGTACATGTACATTATCCTTTAAAGGTACATCTTATCTGATAGCAAAATTCAGCTCACACACATATTCAACTGACCCATAATGGAACCAGTCCTCGGTATTTCTTTCCTCTATCAGCTAATTTTTTGCAAACAATCTTAGCTGAGGGCCAGGTATTGGTACAACAAATGTAGCTGATATTATTTTTTATTCATGTAACTTACTTATACCCCTTAGGAGTATTATGAATGAAACAAAAGTGAGTAATTTCCACCATGGAGTAGAGTTCCTCAGTGCCATTCAGTTTATTCTCATGATATCTTAGTGAAGAACAGGATCAGTTTTATAATCACTTGGTGTGTATTTTTCAGGGGTTGAATCTCACCTATAATCCAATAGAAAACTATGGTATACTTTCCAAAACATAATAGCATTTATTGTTCACTAGTGACTCTCCACTGAAGAAGGTGCGGCCTTGGTCCACAACCTCAGGGGCCTATACAGTAACCCAACCACTGGAATTGGCACAACTCTGCATGTAGATGTCTAGGCCTGAAGTAGATTTATTTCATTCTTTGAGCACAACTCAAAACAAGGAACACTTTGATCCTCCTTCCTGGTTAGTAGTGGGTCCCAGAATAAAAGTAGAAAAAGCAAAAGGTCTTTTCTCCACGAACTAGAAAGACCAATTTGACATTTCAATAACTACAAATCTACTGTTAGGCAAAGTGTGTTTAACACAGAAAAATCCCACATCAGGTGTAACTTCTATAATTGGGTTTCTATCTGAATATGTTTAAGTAACCCAATATCTTGCAGAGTACTTTAAAACATAGTGTATTTAGTTTTCAAAGTATCTTTTAAGTCTTTATACCTGCTAAATCTTTCTACTTTTTTCTTAAATACCTAATTTGCTTATTATAGGTTTATATTTTGTTTGAGTCAGAGGATTTTGAAATTTGAACGATAATGCTTAGTCTGAAGTGTAGCTATTGACAATGTGTTTAGGTTTCATGAAGCATCATATGCCGAGTGGAAAGTCTTTAAGGACAACATTTTTATCAAAGAAATGTCTAGAGCAATGAACATTTTTGTTAAACAATGAACTACCTAAAAAGTTTAAAACACAGCACTGTCAAACAGGATGGAATAAAATATGCTGAATATAATATTGTAATAGTCAAATTTCAGTTGATACATATAGATAATTGCAGCATTGCACACATAACATTATCTAATAAACTTAACAGCACTTCACTTATAAATTTTGTTCAGCATGAATTTTATGGAGGAAATGATTTTAAAAATCTTAATATCACTATATTATTATAGTTAGGTTTCCAAAACTGCTATCACTAAATATTACAAACTGGTGATTTAAACACAAATTTATTCTCTCGCATTTCTGTGAGCCTAAAGTTTGAAACTGAGATATCAACAAGGTTGGATCCCTTGAGAGTGAAAAGGGAAAGGCCAGTTCCCGGCTTCCCTTCATATCTTGCCATGGCCTCTCCTGTGTCTCCTGACATTGTCTTATCTGTATGCACTCTGGTCTGTGTCAAAAATTCCTCTTTTTTTTTTAATTCCTCTTTTTATAAAGACACTAGTCATATTGTGTTACACTCCAATGTAATACACTCATTTTTACTTTATTACCTCAGCAAGAACTTATCTCCAGATAAAGAGACATTCTGAGATACTTGGGATTAAGGAAAATGTTGAGGAGGACATAATGTAACCCTTACATAAGTATAATAACGTAATTTTGTTAGGAATACTTTAAAATATTTTAGAGGACATGGGTTTTTTAATGAGACATTTAGATTGTGACAAATTTTAAAATATTTTTAAATAGTAGCATTTAAAGTACTTATAAAAGTGTGTTTTAAAGTTTTTTTGTATTTCTTGACTAACTGAAGTGTGATGTTCCTATTAATGCAGTTAGAGAAGAAAAAAAAGTGCCTTAGTGTGTATCCAAGAATAATTCTTGAAATAACTTTCATTATTTATAAGATGTATGGAGAATCTTACATTACCATGAATAAAAATTGTTTCAAAAAACCTCTAAAATGGGGACTTTCTTAGCTTTCTAGCTTTCTGTTTCTGAGTTCTGGAAGTGTTTATCTGCAAATTTTGTATATATATGTACTCAATTCATTGTTCCAATTTATTTGTCCCTGTAGGAGCAATGATGCTGTCGCTTGAACTCCCTGAGGAAAATGACACTTTTGGTAATTATTGAATTTTAAGGAAAAGATAGGTCGTAATGATCATCGCAGGTCGTTTATACACCTGCCAGCTGAACACCAGTTTGGTTCAACTACATCAACCAAACAACATTTCACAAACTTTGACCTATAAGTGGCAGTTTCTTTTGCTTTAATTAAGTAACATTGAGAAACCAAGAGGGCGGTTGGTTCAAAATCCTCCCCTCCAAAATGTGTGGCCTCAAGGACATGGGCCTGGTGAAATGATTACATGATCAACACCAATTCTTATCCATTTTAGCACAATTTAATAAAAGAGAAAGTACCAGAATCTGAGACTACAGTGCGTGCAATGTGTAGTGCAGACAGCATGGCCTATAACACATTATCTAAGGAGAAGTCTGGCTCTGGTCACACTCCAAGGAGGCACCCTGCAACTTCTGGAATTTCCCCGGCAGAAGTAGTGTCCGTGCTACTGGTGGAGGCCGCTCAGAACATGCCCAGATGCACTCTAAATATTTTATGCTAGCATTTAGTCAGGGTGAGGCCTGGCCAAGTCAGGAAGGTCGATGGTATGATTAGGGGGCTGAGACGCTGAGTACTGTGCTATTAGTCCAAACTCTGGGAAGGCAAAGGAGCTGGAGAAGGAGTTCAAGCCCATGGGCAGTGAGCCACCCAGTTGCCATGATGGATGGAGAGGAGGCTGCTCTGCAGGCCAGTGCTGTAGACTAGCCTCACACCTGGAGGTCAGGAGGGTAACATTTTTCTGGACGATTAAACTTCACATTTCATCCCTCCTTGTGTGCATGTTTTTTCTTTGACTCCTCCGAATTTGCTACAGTAAAGCTATACTTACAAGAGAAACACTGGTAGGGGTTCCATGAGTCATTCTAGTAAATGATCAAAGCTAAAGACTCTGTGGGGAACCCTGGATTTGGGGTGAGTTGGTCTGAATGAGTGGCCTTGGAATCCCTGAATTTGGGGCTGCGATCAGAAGTCTTGGGAAGACGTGGCAGTTTCAAACTGTAGTTTGGCCTAACTTGATCTAATTACAAGTACGACACCCAAAGGAAACTTTCAGGGTGGAACCAAGTAGCAGTGGGAAAGAGGAGAAGATGCAAAGTTAGAAGGTGGAAATGTTTTACCCAATAGAAAAGGGCTTTCAGGTGGGAGAGTTTCTATGGATACTGCTTCCATTTATTTGACTAGTCTGGCTCCTTCTAAAGCAGTCAGGTTGTGGTGGATTTCACTGACACTCCAAACCTTCCTGTAACCTTACCTAGCTCAATATCTCCTGGGACTGAAAACACAAATTCCCGTGGTGTGTCCTTTAACTGGGCAGCTCTGTCACATACTGGTGTTTCTAAACTCTCGTTCTCACAGAATCTCATCTCGCTGTGCTCAGTGGAACAAAATCTTATCCGTTTCTTGAAAGTACTCAAGTTCTCTGCCTTCAGCTATTTGAGAACTCTGTATGTCAAAATTGCCATTTACTTGTACAGAGAAATATTAAAAACTGAGTGATGCACTATGGAAAGCCAGATAATGTCTTTGCCCAGATATTATATGCTCAGAAATGTTAGTCAACTGGCTTAAAGCAAAAAGCAATACTAAAGGAAGAAATGAGGAAAATGTCTACCAGCTTCAAGGTGGGTATCATTACATAATTGCTTCTTTCAAACGTATCTTATTTAAACAGAATTTCCTTTGCGACTGACCATGATGGAGGGTCTTTGTCACACTGGAAACACTTGGGTTGGAGAGGGTAATGTGTGCCTTCCAACTTTACATTTCAAAAAGAATTTTTTGAAGTAGTTTTTTAAAATAATGTCATGTATTTGCGAAGGACCACGATATCTCACTTGTAAAATATTGAATATGATTTAAAACATTGAACATTCTTTAAATGAATCATTCTTTTTGTCTAGGAAAGTTAAATATTCAAGGATTCTGGAGCTTTGTCAATAAACATTGCATGGAATTTCATTCTTGATAAACATCTTAGGAGAGATTATTCACTATATTGACATCTACACTTGTCTTTTCACCACAGGGCTTATTACGTCATCATTAGTGAGCCCCAAGTTTCAATGCCAATAGCCTGTACTGTCATTCATATTTCCCACTATTCCTTCTATTTTTAATGCCATTCATACAGGAATGGATATCTTTGTCTACCTGGTGGAACACTTTCCCATTCTTTCAACTTATCTTGTTCAAATTAATAACAACATAACAAATGCCAAGCAAAATGAATCACAAATCTGTGGAAAATACATTAGGCTGAATATCTGTGTTACCAAAAATTCATATGATGAAATCGTAACACAATAGTAATTAAAGGGTATGGCCTTTGGGGCTTAGCTAGGTCATGAGAAAGGAGAACTTGTGTGTGATTAGGTCTTTACAAAAGATCTGCAGACAGTGCTCCGCCTCTCTGTCTGCCATAGTAACGGTACAATAAAGAAGTCCAGAGGAGTTAGCAGTCTGCAGCTCCAAGGAGGCCCTTCACCAGAGCCTGACCATGCCAGCACCCCAATCTCAGATTTCCAACCCCCCACACTGGTAGAAATAAGTTGATACTGATTCTAAGCAACTCAGTCTATGGTACTTGTTTTTTTTATTAGCCCAAACTAAGACTAATATATTTTGGGCAATTCTCAATTAGTTTTTATTCAAATTGCATGAGTCCAGGAAAAATAGTGATGATTTTAATTTTTGCCTTTCCATCCAACATCTAGTTCCAGGACAAATCTCATTGTTGAAATTTGAAATGTTCATTCATGAAGATTAAAAAGTGACCTAAGTTTATGCTGCTAGAAACAGTTTCTGTTATTGAATTTTTTGCATAATGATGCCCTGGGGAAAACTGATTGATAAGTTCCTTTTTGCTTTTGGTTCAGTTCTGTTCTGCCTGTGTAAACAATGGAGAGCAAATGGGAAAGAATTCTAGTCAGCAGCACGACTTTCTGTTCATCATATTTCTTGATTTTTAAAAATCCATTATCACTTTATTTGGAAATGTTACATTATCATAAATTCGTAAGAAGTAAAATGTTAAAAATAAAGTTAGGATTTTGGGCATTGTTAATTTTGATAGAAACATTCATTTTTTCTTTAGATACTGAAAAATATCTTCTTTTTAAAAATGTTTCAGAACATGAGAATATCAAAAACTCTTCTAATTTTCTTATGTTTAATGATGATATATTTTAAAGATAATAAAATATAAATATTGAAGTTTATTGTATTTGCATCTGAGAATATGCTAATTGAAATTTATTTTGTTATAAAAACTCAGAAGAATTTAAATTACTATCAGAATTACTCTAGTAAATGTATTAATGACTAGGTGTAGAATTATTTGATTTAAAGGTCTTTAGTCAAATAAGCTGAATTAAATAGATTTAAATTATCTGATCAGATTTAATTGCGCTACTAAAATACAAAATTAGGTTCAGATTCAAATTAGGTTTTTTCTTCTACTTACTAGTATTCTGCTAATATAACAAGGAAATTAAACACCAATTTTTAAAAAAATATCATCATCATTATTACTTTTTTGATAAACTGTGTAAATCATTCGTATTCTGCTAATATAACAAGGAAATTAAACACCAATTTAAAAAAAATCATCATCATTATTACTTTTTTGATAAACTGTGTAAATCATTCAAAAAGCAGCTTATGAAGTTAAATACTATAAAGTAAATTATCATTTTCTAATTTTTATTAATTCAGAATTTTAGACTTTGCATATTAATGGAGGGTATAGTAATTGTGATTTTTCTCAAAAAATAAATTTATTCTATGGTCCAGATATATTTTGTTAACTACTTTTTTCCTTGGTCATTTTTCTTAAATCACCTCAACAAACCTTCTTTGATGAGTTCCTATCATTTTATTGTGTACAACTCCAAGATATTCTTCAATCGATGGATATTTATTATATATATATATATGACTGATTCATAATATTAGAGGAGCCAGTAGGAACAATAAAATATTTTCTTAATAATATCCACTAATCAGACAAATTATTTTCCTGGAAATGTGTGATAAAAGGGGAAAAAGTTTGAAATCATTTTTTTAGATGTTAATAAATACTAATACTTCATTAATTAGTATTAATAAAATACTAATACTTCATTAGTAACTGCAAGATAAGATGATTAAATATATCATCTTATCTCCAACCAACGTGCTCCTGCTATACCATGCACATTTGTTTCCTTGCTCTCTCCAGCCAGGGATGAGACCACTGGGTGGCTTCACGGAGAGTCTGGTGCCCTTGACTTTAAAATGCTCTGCCTGATCTGTAGTAAATAAAGAAATACTATCCTTTAGAAGTTTTAGAAGGTTGGAGAGCTAGATGTGGGAAGACAATAGTAAAATTTCTTGCCATAAAGAGCAAGAAAGACATGAATACATGAATCACAAGATACACTGTGATCAATCACATCCTACAGTCTAAGAACAAGCCAGTGTAGGAGCTGTGTGGGGAGTCTAGCTCCAGGCCCAAATCCTGTGCAAGATAGTTCAGGTGCTATCACTAGCCATTGCAAGGTTTGCCTGAGAGTCCTGATTGGGGAAAGCTGCCCTCCCACACCAGATCTAGGGCACAGAAAAGTGCTTTGAGTGCCTTGTAGTCTTCTGCAGAAAGTTAGTCAAGGATCCAGTCCCATCTCCATGTCCTGAGCTGACCAAGCTTTGGTTCTATTTCTAACCTAGGAACCGCCACTCAGTGGCCTTCTTATCAGAGAGGCAAAGGCTAAAGCACTTTCCTGCCCTCCGACTCATACTTTGCTGTCCCTATCACTCTTCCTTCCCACATAGCTCTCCTTGACTCAAGCCGTCATAAAAAGAGGCATCTTTCGCCTGAGGCTCCTTGATGCGAGAAGACGCCTCATCTGTGCTGCAGCCACATGTCACCTGTGCCCTCCTGTGGGGAAAACAGGAGGGTCAGCAACGGACTCTCTGCTTTTTGTTGGCAGTAAAGTAAGTGCCCACATTTGAATATAATGCTATGTGTGAAATGTAAACAACACTAAGCGAAACATTAAAATTATATATATTGGTAGTAAAGTAAGTGCCCACATTTGAATATAATGCTACGTGTGAAATGTAAACAACACTAAGCGAAACATTAAAATTATATATATTAAAACATCAACAGGTTCCTGCCCATATTGACTTACATTATCTCTTCTGAATGAGTAATTCATGGAAAACTGTAGTTTCTCTCTTCCCATTCCCTACATTATGTTAAGCCTTTGAGCTTATGAATATCTTACTTTTTTTTTTTTTTTTTCTTTTTTTCCTTTTTTTCCTTTTTTCCTTCCCTTGGAAATATAACATCTGAGAAAACAAGGGTTTGCTCGTTGCCCTAATTGACAATTGGTTTTCCTACATCAGTGCAAAGAAAACCTTGTGCTTGGGGGAAATGACTAGGGGTATGCCTAAGAGATGACTTATCCTGGAAGGTCAGATATTAAAAGGGGAATCATGCTGTGGATGGTTACCACAGGAAGTGCACACTAGGCGAAATGCTCGTATTCTCCCTACTATAAGTGCCATTGTGAAAATATGGATGATACAAAATTGTTTGCTTCTGTCTATTGGAGTGAATTGAGAACCGTTTCCATAAAATTATATTTATTCTAATTTTGTTCCTTATTGAGTATAGGATATGACATTTGAAATGCAGGAACATTAAAATAAATTCCCATAACCATACTGGGACCAATTAGTTTTCTAATCACTACTGTTAGTAAACCACAAATGTCATTGCCTGGCTTATAAAATTGATATTCTTGGGGATTCTTAAATTGACATAATAATAAATAACTACAATTAGAGAAAATACATGAAGATTTACCTGAGAAACTTAGTGAGCTGGAGAAACAATGCTGGGTAAATACAAGGTTTATATTTTGTAATACTGTAACATAATGTTGGACAGTACTATATTTAGTTAATGCCAAATGTATTTTCTTATCTCCTGAAACTTAAATGATGTCATAAGTAGAAAACCTTACTTTCTGGATCAAAAAATTATATAAATATGGATTTAGCATATGTTACAATATGTAATAAAATATTTGATTGAATAAAACTTATTTGCTGAGAGTTTTGGAACCTTGCAACGTCTTATTCTAGTTATATTAGGAAAGATGGCACTGTAATAAAATCCATTGACCACAGTTTCCTAGTGATAGAATTATAGCTGAGGAGAGATAAAACATGTCAATTTCCCAGCTATCATGAAAGCAAGGTATAGATATTTTAGTCCTTGCCAATATAAGATGAGAAATGTTATGTGCTATTTCTACACTTGGTTTAAAAAAAAATTCAGATTTTTATCTTCACAGTCTTTTCCCTACAAACTAGAACATAGAAATACATGTAAAATAATTTTATACCTGCAAATGAAACATCCTAGAAAATGGTAAAAATATGGTGGATGAAATATTGATCCATAAACCATCATGTGGACTGGAGCCACTTGAAATTGTTACACATGAGATAAACACCAAATTATTGCAGAATGGTTACTCTAGAATTGCACAAACAGTACAGATCGACAAGCACCTAATGCTAAGTGGCATAGATAGAGAAGAAGATCTATTAGGGAAAAAAATAAAAGGATTAGCAAAACATTAGTGACCCTTTAATCTTTCACAATCTCACAAAAAACATGCATTACGTTGAGCATAGCTGGGAACGACTTTGTGGCATCACTTTCCTGCCCACAATGTTAAACCAGCAAAGTGGGGAAGTACTGTTTGGAGAATTACCTGACCGCTTTCCTTAGCTGCAAACAAAATACCTGCGGCGTAGTAACGCTGAAAAAGAGGCTTCCATAGCTCAGGGTTTCGCAGGTGAACGAGCATGCCACTACGTCTTCCTGGCTTTAGTGAGAGTCCACCTGGCTGCATCAGATAATAGTGACGGCATCCTGCTGAGATGGCATGTGAGCGGTCACCTGGCAGGTCAGGAAGCCAGAAAAGGGCCGTGGGGCATGTTCGTCTGTAAAAACGCACTCTCACAAGAACTAGGAGAGCCTGGCACTAATTCCTTCTGAGAAAAAGAGTTCCCAATAACCTATTCATTTCCCATTAAGCTCTAATTAAAAAAAAATGTTTCACTATTTTAGTTTTTAATTGACATATACCAATTGTGCATATTTATGGGGTACTGTATGATGTATTCAATCATATACAGCCTATGAAGTTCCAATTGGGGTAGGAGTACTTATCTCCTTGAGAAATTATAATTTCTTTATGTGGACATGTTCAAACTTACGGTACATTATTGTCAGCTATAGTCACCCTACTGTGCAATAAAACACCATAACTTATTCTGTGTATCTGTAACCTAATAACCGTTAACTAAGCTTTCCCCTCTACTCTCCCTGCCCTCGGGGAACCACGATCGTACTTCCGCGAGATCAGTTGTTTTCAGATTCTGCACACTAAGTTCCCACCATCTCCAGCACTGTCCTGAGGAGGACCAAACTCCCCACACAGGAGCGCCCCAGCAATTCGCTCACACCGATCCAAACTACAGCATCGAACGACGTAACTTTCGAGACTTGTCTTAGCCAGGTTTGTGAGAGAAGCACAGTCTAAGGTGTTGGCACGCTGGCAACCTCTTCTAATTACGCATTTCTTTGATCGTGGTTTTGTGGTTAGGCGGCACATGACTGGATACGTTATTCTCTTGCCTCTCCTATGAAAAATCCGCTGAAGCAAGGTTTTCATGTAGTTTTGTTTGTTTGTTTGTTTGAATTCCTGCACTGACTGCACCTTCTGAAAAAAAACAGCAAGTCTTAACAGGAAACACGCATTTAAAGGTAGTCGCGACCCCTCCCCGAAGACAGAAACGTCGCAGCTCCACCCCGCAGACCTTCCAGGACAGCGAAGTCTTCTTCCTGCCTCTGAGACATATTTATCTGTCTTGTATGGTGGTAAAAGTAGATGCCCCCTACTCTGTCAAGGTTTATTTCTTGTCTTCTAAGGCAGGAAGGAGAGATGTCTGAGTTGTCTTTCGTAAGCTCTGATCCTGTCTGTTATACCACGTACTCTTGCACAGGTGCGCCTGTCCTTCCTTATGTCACGCTGTGGCCATCGCAATTGGGGCACAGAGAACTGTCCCAGTGTATGTACATGTTGTGACTTTATGATGCAAAGAAGTAAGATGCTAGGGAAATATTATTTTCAAAATGTTTATCAGTTTCAGGTGGTTTAAATGACTCGAGGGAATAAATCAATATACCAAAAAACCCCAACAACTATGGGCAAATATAGAATTATAAAACCAAAAACCAAACAGAAAGCATTAGGTTAACACTTCAGCCTGGTGTTTTCCAAGTTGTATTGCACTAAAAATAGGTTGGGAAATTTTTGCATGAAAATTGTATACAAATATGAATATGATTTCTGTTACCTGTGTGAAATTTGTATGCAAGTAATATGATTATCACAGGTTATAAACCTGCAAAAACATCTATCATACTTCCCAGCGCTTTGTTTAATCATTAGAGGTTCTTAAGAATAGAAGATTCACACCACACAGATGGCAAATTGGTCACATTCATCACCATTTAAGCATCTTATTTTGGCAGCCATCAATCATCTCACCTCTCGTGTGTGAATACTAATAGTTTTCGTATAGTTAATGGTATTAGCATAAAATCAAAATTGCAGTATTCTTTTACTCCAGAGAAATCTTGTCCTTCCTAGATTATTAAAGTCATCATAATTTCAAAATCGTGGAAGTTAATTTTAATCTTTAACTTCAAATTATTATTTTTATATTAAGAATAAGTCATAAATTTAGTGAGTATATCAGAGGCGGTAGATTGGAGACACAACGCCCCTTGACCATTGTTTCTCTGATACTTTTGCTGTAGTTCCTTCCACATATAAGTGTTAAACTCCCTAGTGAATTAAGTTCTTACTGGATGAATAATTGCAACAAATTTTAGTTAAAATAACATTCTTCCTCAAAACAATATAATGAGTGAGTTTCCAAAGCTTGAGACTTACAGGACCATGTTTATTAATAGAACACATTAATCTCATCTCTGATCTCATTTGTAAAATAACATACTTAAGACATTTCTTGCTATATACAGAACAACTTACAAAATGTAAAGCAGTTATAACAAAATATTGAAGCTGATTTTTCCATGTAGAAGAATGATACTATTAAACATCATGAAAAACTTCTTAAAATGAATAAAGGTACTATCACTGATTTTTATTGAAATAATGATTTCGAGCATCCAGACACTTAGAAACTTTAAGGTATTCAACCGTACATAATACTGCCTGGAATAAGATACTGTGGACAAAGTTGGTCACTGGAACAGCTCGTAGACTTTATTAATTAATTTGATGAATTTAGTAAAAACAAATATTTTGTCCATTAATTTTAAATTCATTTTGACTTTTATCATTTAATATTAAGAAGTATCACATAAATTCTCTTTTATTATTTAAATATGTAATTAATGTATATTTTAAATATAAATCAAAATTATATATACTGCTGGAGAAAATATATTGCTTATAACTTAGTCTCTATGAATTAGATATAAATTTATATTTAATTTATACAGAATAAAGTGAATATTGAATTCATAAAGTAAACAACAAATTTTTAAATCAGAAGTGTCTTATTTATTAATTGACATTAAAATATTATTGGATCTCTGAACCTATTTTCTTTTTTAGACAATGTGTGATATTTTACTCAAAAGTTTATGGAAATCAAAGGCACCATAAAAATAATACATATTTATATCCCCACAGGCAGCTCTTTCCATTGTTCTATCATGGTTAGGAAAATGATTGGTAAATAATGATCGAATAATTATTTATTCTGTGTTTTAATTGATGTTTTAAATCATTTAAGAATTTTTAGATAGACAAATATCCAAAAACATACTTGTTAGCCCCAAATAGACTATGGTAATTATAAGTTTTTACATAATTGAAAGGGTCGCTATATTATCCTACTCTCTAAAGATATAATTTTTCATATCTATGAATGACAATGTAACGCAGAGAGGTTACATAGTTTTCTCGGACTGAGAGAAATGGAAATTGCTTTCAGCTAGACTTAGATTTCCACCTGAGTCATAGCACAGGCATCAGCTTATGAAATAGCATAACTATGGAAACTATAGGACTATGTTTCCCTCAGTTTATGGAAAACTGATTAGATGGAACATCATGAAGGCACGCTCTTGAGGAGACACAGGCAATCCGTATTTGATGTTTATGAGAAATGTGAAAATGTGAATTTTAAGATCATACGTTTTGCATTACTTTTATGTAATTTATCCTGTATTTTTTTCAAAGACAATATGGTGATAAATTTGCCTGCTCAATACAAAACCATATAGTAGGTAATTTTTTTTTCACAAAAACTCAATTTAGAAGATACATATATTATCCATGAATGTCATTAATTTAAAAATTGCATCAACTCAGAAAACAGGCACTTACTCTCCAAAACCTGTTATAGCTCATTGAGTGGTAGATGGGGCAAGGGTAGCTCTTAATTAAATCCATATGGGATGGCTCTTTGCTAAATTAGCAACAAATGAGGATATTCAAGGTTTTCTCTTCATTCCCTGAGAACATTCAACGATTTTCTCTAAGTGTATTTGTTGAAATTGTCATAATTAAAATCTACAAAATAGAGTCCACAGGAAAATGAAGTAAATAAAAAAGATCCATCATGGATCAGAAAAGGTACACATCCTACAGGGTAGTATTACTCTTTAAAGGGCTCGTGCAATTGTAGCTTCAATCTCTTTATGGCAATGAAGATGACATAATTCTCCCTACACAGATTTATATTAAAATACATAAGAAAGCACTCAAGTAATAAAACTACTGACATATTCCATTTTATTTTATTTGCAGAGCAGCACTGCCTTTTAATATTTTATATAATTAATGAATTGTAAAAGAATGAACTGAAATATCTCATGACATGAAAAATGAACAGCACATTTTATTTAGAAGCTGGATATGTTTCTCTATTCAGTTTTCTGAATATATTTAAATTGCTGCCAGACTAAATACTTTTTGTTTAACTCTGTTGTTAATTTATGTACAAATGTTAGAAACTTAGAATATTTTCATATTTCTTTACAGAATACTTTTTATGATAATTGTTTTATTTATTTCTGAGGAAATAATTAATAATATGAAGTCTGTACAGCAGATATTGTCTTATTCTTTTTTCCATTCCTAGAGCCAACAATGAGCTTCACACCTAGTTTTTAATAATGTTTAAGAATGAATGAACTTTCTGAATGAACACATAAAGGACACTGCCCTTCGTTTGTTGCTCCTTGGAAAGTTTGCTTTCTTCTGAAAGCAGAGTGTGCAAAAACACATGAGCTTTATCTTTCATGAATTTTCCATCCTTAAATTTGTAGATGAGTAAACAAATTTCATATAGATACTCACCAAATATACATGCTATATCACTGGGAGATTGATATTAAGATAAAGGTAAAGCAGAGAACAGAAACAGATAAGAAGAAAAGATCCATTTCTATATGATACATATCAATATTTCATGAACTATGTCAATGAGACTATGAAACGCCAAGAGAATACAGATAGATAGATAGATAGATAGATAGATAGATTAGATAGATAGACAGACAGACAGAGAGATAGATAGATGACAGATATATAGGTCGATAGATAGATAGTAAATAAAATTGCAATGGTTTGAATGTTTTTGTCCCCTTCAAAATTGGTGTTTTAGAAACTGAATTCCCAATGTAAGGTGAAATTACTGAGAAATAGCAGCTGTTTATGTTGGAAGGAATCATTATTTGAATAATGCCAGTACAAACAGTTTTGTGGGGAGATTCTCTTGCTTTCAACCTAATGCTGCAAGGAACACGTGCTTCTCTGGAGAATGTGGCATCCAGGGCACCTTCCTCGGTATCTGAGCTTCAGCCCTTAGGAGACATTGACATCACTAGTGCCTTTGATCCTGGACTTCTCCACTTCCACACCATAAACAAAAATTATGCTTTTGATCAATTTTCCGATTTCAGGTACTCTATAGTAGCATGGAAGTGGACTTAAGACAATAAAATAGTGTTTCATTATGAATGTTTTCAATCTTTTAGAAATTCTTGCAAATGTTGTCTCATAGAACACATACATCTAAGTCATCACTGTTATCCTCACTCATCCCACTCTGATTTAGATTGTATTTTACAAATTTTCCCAGTATTTTTGTACTGTAATATTACTAAATTGGATAAAGTAATTGATTAAATATTCATTAAAGGTTCTGCAAATGTATATCAGTTATCAGATAGTGTACTCAACATTGGCAATATAAAATTGAATAGCACACATCCCTTTCTAAGAGTTTACAGCCATTACTAATACTCTCTTCTTTAATAAGTAAGGCTCTTAACTGATGTTTTCTCAGATTGGAGTTCCACCAAAATCTATTGTTACTACGTTGAAGTCAGTATGTCTAAGAAAGAGAAACTGACCTGTTCAAAACACAAAAATTTTACATTTCTAATTATGACACAGTAAGTTCTTTTAAGACTTCTTCCTCTATGGAAAACAGCTAGAAAAACTAAATGTAATAGGAATTACCTAGAAGAACTAGAGATTGAAACAAAGTAGGCAAATACTTGTTCAACATATGTGTGTGTATATGTGTGTGTGTGTGTGTGTGTGTGTGTGAAATTACAGAATTGTATACAATGATTCACATTTTTCTTTTAGCCTTTTGCCAGCTAAATTTGAGTGAGGGGTCTGGGGCTTGGTTTTATTAGTGAAAAAATTCAGTCATTCTTTTTCAAAGCCACAGCCTTAAAACCCCAGGGAAACTGGTAGAGAAGTGGTTAATTGGTCTTAGAAAATAGTCCAGAAAATATAAGCAGAGTTTATCTCCACACGTTCTTAGTCAAAACATGAAAGAAGTATATAGTAACCAGAGTCAACGATGCTTTATTAAAATATCTAAAATGAGACTAAAACAGTCTTTTGGTTTTCATTACACATCTCACCAAGACAACCACCTGCTAAATCAAAAGAAAAGCTATTAGATAAAAGCAATTTACAACATTTATCACTGTCAAACCAACAAAATGCTTTATAAAAACCCCCAAAATAGGGTTCATTCTGAAATTTAAAAACAATTAATAGTTCTGACCCCCAAATGACTCAGTAACTGTAATTTGAAGCAAGAATTTAAACACTGAATTGGAGATTCAGACACTTGAAAATGATCATCTATATAAAATTGTTTAGAGTACTCAGTGAACAAGCAAATAGAGCTATCAAACAAGCAGCACACACCAAGCAAGGAAAAAAATCCTATTTCCAGAGTCACCACAGTATAATATTCAAAATATTCAATTTTTGATGAAGGATTACAAGTATGAAAATAAAACAAAAACAAATATGTTAGTTCACAGGATAAATGAATGGAAACTATTCTTTAGGTACAGACATACTTACTAAGTAAGAAACTTAAATCAACTGCTTCAAATAATTTCAAAGAAAACCCCAACTTCAATCGAGTGTTATAAATTATACAAAGGAACAAATGCAAATATTAGAGCTGAAAAATACAACTGTTGAAATGAAAAATTCATTACTACCTTTCAAGAAATTTGAAAGGAAGAAGAATGAAACACTGAAATGAGTATTGGTTAATAGAAATCACCCCATCTCAGGACAGAAAGGAAAAGGAATGAAGGAAAATGGAGCACCAAAGAGACAGCAGGCCACCACTGAATATCCTGATACGCACAGAGCTGCAGCTTCCATATGAACTACAGCAGAGAGCAAAAGTGGCACAAAGAGTATTAGAAGAAAGAGTGCAGGATTTTTTTCTAAATTTGATAATACACAGATATCTTTCTTTTCAGAGTTTATAAAAAAAATTTAAATGGTCTTCAAAACAAACTTTGTAAGGAAAAACAGTCTTTACCGCAACGTTGTTCTTAGTAGTAATAATTTGCTAGAATTCTTATGTCTATCAGCTGATAAATTTAAAAAATGGTGTTATATACTTAATAAATTTACAAGTACAATATTGGAAATACAGAAAGGTAAATTTAAAATAAAGAGGTTTTTTTGGGGGGGCACTGTATATCAAAAACAGACATTCACTTCTCTTTTGTAGGCTAATCCCTGAGAATAAGGTGCTGGCCTGGTCAGAGTCTCTGGAGGGTCCTTTACTTAGACTGCAGGCCTCTGACTTCTCTTTCCTTTCTCAGATTGATATAAGAGAGCTGGAAAACATTTCAGGAATCTTCCGGAAGAGGACTAATGCCATTTAAGAGTGCTCTGCCCTCATCACCTAATTACCTCCCGAAGGCTCCAACCCTTAATTTCATCACATCAGTGTCAGGACTTGAAAGGCTGATTTTGAGGGACGCAAACAGTGAGTCCATTTCAAATGCTCAAACTCAGTCATCTCCCAAGTGCAGACTACAAGTGTGACAAGAATGAACACTCCAAAAGGAACCGGAAGTGGAACCTAAAAGCAATATCCCCACCTGATAAACAGATCCAAAACCCTTCGTTCTTATGTTTCCAGTTGGAAATACTCATTGCCATTTATTGCCAAAGACATGACTTTACACTTTGAGCACTGATGCTGACAGTTATTTAATGAATGGAGATAAGAATAGTCATGGCCCAAGTTCTTTACCTTCTGAGACTCTTGAGATTATATATATAAATTTTAATGGGAAATTTTTCTCATTTTTCTTATTTTTATGACAATGAAGAGTCTCATTTCAAAATTGAGTTTATTTTTAAACTAGTACAAAAACAAATACATATTAATGCCTGACATATAATGTTTGATACATATACACATATATCCAAATAAAATGTAGTCTATATTAGGCTAATTATATCTGTCTATTCAAGAATGTATCATTCTTTCATTACTTCACAGGAAATCTTTCCAGTTCCTTTCTTCCAGCTTTGTTGAATTGTACAGTGTAACATCAGTATCTCTATCACCCTGGTGTACAACAACACACAAGAACTACATGTTCTGAGTAATTACAACTTAGTACCAATCCATAAACTAAAAGGAGGTGAAATTTTTATGTGAATTAAACATCAGTCATGCTCTCAAGAAATACAACCAATTGCTCCACTTGAGTATAAGCACAAAGAGGCAAGAATCACATCTCACATCTGATTTAAATCAGTTCTTCGCCTCTGACAGTATTAGCTAAGAAGTGTCAGTGCATCACGGGAAAAATGCCCATGAGTTGCATTATTGCCTATATGACTTAATGTATTATTTGCATATATACAATTAAGAATTTTAGTCCATTTGCAATCGTGCATATGAGATCATATAAACTTTTTCCCCATAGACAAAATGAATAACATTCATTAATAATTCTATAATTATTCTATAATTGTTGTATAATTTCAATAGCAGATTCTTATACAAGTGTTTCATTTCAAATTTTTATAATTGTTTTGAAATCCAAGGCATTTTGAATTTTTAAATAAAAAAAAGTTCACTGTAGTAGCAGAAATGCTACTTTACAGAACAACAATCAACTTTTTTCTGTGTTTATTTCTTTTTCCTTTTTATACATGATTCTTCGTTTTTCAGGATATATTCTTATCTGCAACTATAGTAAATCAAAAAGATTCAAAGAGAACACAGTGCTAAATTTAACACAAATTCTGGCTTGCAGAGGCAATTTTTCACCATTAAGTACCTGAAAGGACAGGAGAAAAAAATACAGGGCTTCAATATGCTGGTAGAAGAGAAGATCTTAGTAAAAGAGAGAAGGCCCTCGCAGTCGGCCTTGGAGTACGGGGGAGTGGACCCCGGATAAACTGTCAGAGAGAATGTTTGCACCTTGCTGTGGTCTGAATATCTTTGTTGCACCAAAATGGATATGTCAAAATTGTAACCCTTCGGGCAAATGGCATTAGGAAGTGGGGCCTTTGGATTGGCCATGACTGATGGAGACTTCACTAGTGAAGTTCACACTCTTCTAAAAGAGGTCCAAGAGAAAACTCTCGATCTTTCCTCCACATGAGGAGAGACTGACAAGACAGGGTCTATGAAGGTGCAAATAATTAGCAGATTTCAAGCCTGCTAGGGCTTTGGTCTTTGATTTTCCAGGCAACACAACTATGAGATTTAAATTTATGCCATTTAAAGCCATGAAGTTGGTAATATTTTATTACAGTAGACCAAATAGGCTAAAATACTCCTCTTACCTTTTCCTGTGGAAAGCTTCCCCTTTAACAGTGGAAATCATGCCTACGCATCCCCGTCCCCACTATTCAAGCAATGGAAGACACCAGAGGAACTTTAGACACACACTTCCCCCCGGGGCAGAGGACAAAACACATCCACTAACTATGGAGGAATTCGACATGCCTGGGAGGGAAACGCCTCATAAACACGAGGCTGTTCGCACTCCACAACTGTCACTCTTCGAAAAAAGGATGAGGAGTCACTCCAGCCTAATCAGATTTACTTAATGTACTTTTCTGGAGAGAATGAGAATCACCCTCAAAGAGGACTGACAAAATAGCCTGTTTGACATCCAGATGCCTCACTGCAATGAATTGACTAGTCGTCTTGTGACTTTATCAGGAGAAGAAACAAGCTCTTTCCCATTATATCTGTATGCTAATCAGAAGTTTCGTGACTGTCTAAAACTGTTTTGAACACTTCAGTGTCTTCAGCTGTAATTTGGTGGGGTTGGTACCCCTGCTAACTACATCGTTGTTTATAACGTTGTTCACAAGGTGCTGTTCGTCTCGCTGCGGTGTTCCTCTTCTTGGTCTGTTTGCCACCGTTGTTTCTCTGCTTTCCACACCCAGGCCCTGCTGAATTCAGCTGTGTTTCGCATCCTGATAGTATTATGTTCCCCTTCATTTAAAATAAAAAACACCAGCTGTTCAGATATCTCGCTTTACATCTGTTTTCTCAGCCTCCTCTGCAGTGTAAACTCACAGTTCTACCCACAGTACTGCTATTCATTCCAGTTTCACTGGTTTCAAATTCAGTACTATTTCGATTTTTATCACTGCTTTGTCTCCACCAATCAGCCTGTTCATCAATTTTTTCCTGTCAGTTATTGTCAGGTTTATCTTTTCTGTATATTTGACCTGCAATAACAAGACTCTTTAGTCTCTCTTTTGCATTTGTCAGACCGGAAACTTCTATACTGGCTCCTGAGTAACACTCTTCAAACATTGCTTTTGGTTCTTTATTTCCTTGGTCAAAACCTTTGCTACAACTGAATTGCCTAGTGTACTGAACACAACTGACTCGATTTGGTGCTTAAGGTTTCTTAGAACCTCAGCTTATTTCTTAATCTCTCGCTCTCAGAGCGCTTGATACTCATACTTAGTATAGAACAAATGTGAGTCCTTTTCTGACTCTTTGAAGTTTTAGCAAAAAATATATAGCCCTACCACATGCATATTTAAACTATATTGTTTTTGTTTTCACAGAGATGCTGTTTAATTTTGCTTTCACAGAGCTGTACAGTCAATTCTTATTATTTTAGGAGTTTCATTCCATAAATTTGCCATGAACACTGAAATTACCACCAGTAAAACCCTTGTTCCTCCAAGGAAATGAAATGTCTATGTGTCCATGTATACGTTTCTATGCCTACACTAATGGCTAAACATATCACAAGATATTACTTAGGTATTAATCTTAAATCTCAATCATGGATACGAGTCTTAAGTCATGAGACACAACTCATACTGGTACATTATATTTTGTTTTATAAAAGAAAATATAAGGTTCAGAAGTGTTAAGTAACTTTCCTGAGGCGACCCAGTAGAGGGCCAGCGCTGGGATTCAGGCCCTCCCTGCCCCAGAAGTGCAGCTTCGTGCTTTAGTGCACGCTCCCCTACTCTCTCCATCCTTGGCCTTCTCCGAGTGAGATCTGAGACGAGGAAGCAGGCGTTGCTGTTTGACCTCAACAAGGAGTGTGTGTCTGGGGTCACTCAAGCTTTGTGCTGCTGTGTGTCTGTCTGCAAATGACCATGGAAGCCAGCACAAGTACTGATGTGAGTATTGAGCATGAATTCCCAAACAGTAAAGATCTACTGAATAGCCCTCTTATGTGAGTTCTTTCTGAATCAGCAATAAAATTATGCATTTTTAAAATTTTATTGTCCTCTATTTAGCAATTTAGGAACCCTGTAACTGTGTGTGAGAGGATATAATAACCACACATCCAGCCAGATCTTTGTTATAAGTTTTTGAACAATACTCATTCATTTGAACTCAACGTAAAACGAAAGCATAAATGTACCTATAAAATACAGGTATTTATCTTCTTTTCTGAGAACTACTTTTAATGGATGGTTTTTAATATTTGTCTGCCAAGTGTAGTGATGCGCACCTGTAATCTCAGCCCTCTGGAAGGCTGAGGCAGGGGGACTGCAAGTCTGAACCTAGCCCGGGCAACTTAGCTACTCAATAGAACTGTCTCAAAAGCAAATTAAAAAAGGAGTTGGGATATAATTAAGTGCAGAGACTCTGTGTTCAATCCCCAGTACTGCAAATGAAAGAGTTTGTTTGTTTGTTTGTTTGTTTGTTTAATCTTGTGCAGAAGACTTTGGTTTGTGTCAATAATTATAAGGATTCGTAATACTTACTGAAAATCTATTATTTAAATCTAGACATTATTCTCAGTCCTTGGTGTACATTAGGTTTTTTAATACACACATAAATACCCCTAAGTTCTTTCAGTTTCTATATTGCCAACAACTTGGAAGTAACAGAGCAAGTTTTAAATTTCCTGATTGTAGGACCTGAGTTCACAATACTTTTGAATATGGATATCTTCACGTCCTCAACTGAAAATTCATACAAAATTTGAGAGTAACTTTTTAATTAATATTACCTTAGACAAAGAAATTAATATGAATAGTTTTAAAATTAGTATATGTGACAGTTAATAGCGATTGCCAACCTACTACAATAAGAGACAATGAGGAGATTAGTAAAGCAAAATTCTGGCTGCATCTGCCTAGGTCATGGAGCTGTGACCTCTAAGCTATACCTGGTCCCTGGCCCTCCTCAGATGCTCTTCCTCTATGCACTGCTTTCCAGCCAACCTGAATTGAGCAGCTTTTCTTTGCTATATCTATCTGCCATAATGTTTCTGCCTTGGAGGCAGCTGACCATGAACTTATATCTCCGAAGCTGCGAGTCAACATACCTTTCTCTTCTTTTAAGTAGTGAGTGTCTGGTGTTCAATCACAGCAACAGGAAAGCTCGAACCAAACAAAACTAAAAGTCTCAAGAGTGTGATATGATTTTATCTTATGGATGGACAGAGGTAGAAAAAATGTTGACCCGTATAAAAAAGAAGCAGAAGTACAAGTTTTCCATGGAATTGCTAGGACACAAAAATAACCAGTAAACTTGAAAATAGGTCACTAGAAAGGAGTGAAATTGCAAGACAAAGAAAATAAAAAATGTGTGTGTGGCAGGGGGAAGGTTAATATGCATCATATGCAATGGGATTCATCCAAAAACAGCAAAGATGATTTGAGATTTGAAAACCAATGTATTTCAAAACATTAACATGTTGAATTAAAAAAAATCATGCTGCAATATCAGTTTATGAAGAAATAACATTTAATACAATTCAAACTCCTTTTGTGCTAAAATTTCTCAGTAAATTAGGAGTAGATGATAAATACTGCAATCCACTTTGCGAAAGGTGCTTGGGGATTAAATTTTGAAACCATGTTTTTGGGGAAACATTTAGGTGATAATAGCATCCTAGAACATAAAGAGGACATTTATAGAAAATCAGGTTTAATATAAATAAAACCTGTGGTTGTCAGAGATAGTGAAAACTTATTTTAATTTTGTAATATGAAAGATGTGAATATCGGGGGCAAATGGGTGAAGAATATATAGGAACTTGCTGCCATATTTGTAAACTTTTTTATTTAATTTTACTTTAATGGTATGTTTTAGATGTACATAGTGATAATATTCATCATAGGGGATTTGTACCTGTACATGATATACCTTGTTGCTTCTTTTTTTCCCCATTCCCTTTCCCTCCCTTCATTCCCTCCTCCTTCCTTATTTACAAAACTTTGTTTCCAATTTTTCCTTCCATTTCTTATTTCTCTTATCCCTCTGTTCCTTCCCCCCTCCCTTGTTCCTTTTCCCATTTGGATGCTATCTTCCCTTTCCCAATATAATACATTTTAGTTATATTTACACTTTCAGTTTCTCACACCAGAGGAAAAAAATGTGGTATTTAAACATGTGTGTCCAATTTATTTCATTTAAAAGTATGGTCTCAAGATGCATCCATTTACCTACAAATATCTCAAACTTATCATTCTTTATGGTAGAGTAATACTACATTGTATAAAAAAGCTACATTTTCTTTATCCATTCCGTGGTTGATGGGCATTTGGACTGTTTCCAAGATTTAGCTTTTACAAACTGTGCTGCTATAAACATGGGGGTACATATATCGTTGTGGTTTGATGCTTTAAATTCTTTTGAGTAGATATCAAGAAGGGGAATTTCTGGCCCAAATGGAACCTCTAGTCCTAGTTCCCTGAGGTATCTCCACACTGGTTTCCATAGTGATTGCACCAGTCTACACTCCCACCAACAGTGGAGAAGGGTTCCTTTTTCTCCACAGCCCCTCCAGCATTTGTTATTGGCTGATTTGTTGATAATAACCATTCTTTCTGGAGTGAGATGGAATCTCAGGGTTGTTTTAATTTGCATCTCTTCAATGACCAGTGATGTTGAACTTTTTTTCATATGTCTGTCTGCTGTTTCTACTTCTTCATCTGACAAAGGGGCCAAACAACCTCACTGGAAGTTGAACATTTTTTTGATTGTTTATTTGCTGTTTCTACCTCTTCATCTGAGAAGTGTCTATTCATTTCAGTTGCTCACTTTTAGATTTGGTCTTTAAATTTGGGAGGTCTGATTTTTTTGAGTTCTTTATATATTCCAGATGTTAGTTCTTTGTTGGAGGAACAGGTGCCAAAATTTTTTCCCACTCTGTAGGTTGTCTCTTTGCTCTGTTGGTGGTTTCTTTTGCTGTGCAAAAGCTTTTTAATAAGATCAGGTTCCAATTGTTGATTCTTCGTGATATTTCCTGGGCAATTTTCTGGAGATTTGTTCATAAAGTCTTTGCCTATGTCTTGAAAAGTTCCACCTATTCTGTCTTCCAACGGATTTATTGTTTCTGTTTCAATATTTAGATCTTTGATCCACTTTGATTTTAGCTTAGTGCATGGGGAAATATACGGGTCTAGTTTAATTGTCAGCATGTGGAGAGCCAGTTTTTCCAGCACCATTTATTAAAGAGGCTGTCTTTCTTCCAGTGAGGTTGTTTGGCCCTTTTGTCAAAAATAAGGTGACTGAGAGTGTTTGGACCTGTTTCTTCATCTTCTTTCCTGAAGAATCTGTTCTTCTAATCTGTTCCTTTGGTCCTGGGGCCTGTTTTTTTTTCCGGTACCATGCTGTTTTTATTACAGTAGCTTTGTAATATAATTTCAGGTCAGGGATTGCGATGGCCCCTGCTTTGCTTTTGTTGCCCAGGAACTGCTTTTGCTATGCTAGGTTTCTTTTGGTTCCAAATTAATTTTAAGATTGTCTTCTCTAATTCTGTGAGGTATACTATTGATATTTTAATTGGGATTGCATTAAGTCTGTATAGCAGTTTTGGGAGTATGGCCATTTTCACTATATTGTGTCTTCCTACCCAAGAGCAAGGTATATCTTTTCATTTTCTGATATCTTCTTCAATCTCCTTTTTCAAAGTAGTCCTTTTTGGGGTCTTCTATGTAGAGTGTCTTGTCATCCGCAAATAATGCTAGCTTAACTTCTTCCTATCCTATCTTTATTCCTTTTATTTCTTTCTCTTGTCTAATTGCTCTGGC
>QZML01002184.1:58882-83167 GCA_016801275.1 Hystrix brachyura
AGGCAAACACTCTAACCACTGAGCTAACTCCCCAGCCCTCATTTTCACTTTAAATATGCTGTCATTATTGACAGAAATTATCCCTTTAAATATTAAAAATGTCTTCTTTTGAAAAATAATTCTAAATATTTGATGGTTCGGGCTTGGGCTACACTTTTAACTTTTGAATGTAAAAGTTGGAAAGTTTGAAGATAAATGAGCAAATACGTATATCAAGATTCACTAAAAATTTTTCAACTGTATACTGCAGGCTTAAATATCTTACCATATTTTCCCTGTAGTTCTTCAAGCAAAAACAATGAAGCCTTTGTTTCCCAATGTTTCTTTCTTAAAGGTAAAATTAATAGTATTTTAACAAACTCAATGTTATATCTGATTCATATTCTGTTATTTTTGCAAGGTATGTCTAGAGTGGACTTCATGTCCTATACACAAGTAACTTTTTTCCTCATCAAGCCCCAAATTTGGACCTAGAATTTGATCTATGTTTTCTTCTTAATGTGTGTGGTATTTTTCACTTGGAACGGAAACCAAATTTTAGTGAGTGAATCACTATAGGCTTTGTATTATTGAAGCAGTGCTAAAGAAACACAAATCACATAATACGTAGACACTGAGACTCATTTTATCAATGATTCTAGTCAAACTATATATGCAATATGATGCTCTTTGTAAGATGGCCCAACAACAAAGAAATCAAAGTACCTGCTTTAATGAACACCCATCTTCAGTCATTGAACATTGAAGAAATTTCAATGCACAGGCTTTGTTAGGGTTTTCCTGTATGTTTTTGGGGCATAATACATTTATAGATAAGGTGGTGGAAACTAATTTTCAACTGCTTGACTAACCATAGTATGAAAATAGCATTTAAAGAGAAATTGATAGTAAAAGCCTTATGAAGTATGATAAAAAATACAGTGAATGGTAAAACTTTTAAAGGACACATTGCCATTAAACTCCCTCCAAATACTCCTCTTTTCCTCAAAAAAATTATCCCATCATTCCTGACAATTTCTAAAGTAGCTCTGGATAGCTGGAAAAGGATTATTTCTTACTGTGTCTGTGAGAATACTTCCTAAAAAGACTGGTATCTATCTAGTGGACTAAGGAAAGTGTTCTCTCAGTGCAGGTAGGCACCAACCAATTGGTCAAGGACTTGCATTAATAATGACAGAACAATGTCTAATCCAATCCCATCTTTTAGCTTGGACACACTTTTTTTTTTTTAACCAAGAACATGTATTGGTACATTGTACTGAAGAAGTTTCAATGTACAGGCTTTGTTAGAGTTTTCCTGTGTGTTTTTGGGGCATAATACATTTATAGATAAGGTGGTAGAAACTAATTTTCAACTGCTTGACTAACCATAGTATGAAAATAGCATTTAAAGAGAAATTGATAGTAAAAGCCTTATGAAGTATGATAAAAAATACAGTGAATGGTAAAACTTTTAAAGGACACATTGCCATTAAGCTCCCTCCAAATACTCCTCTTTTCCTCAAAAAATTTATCCCATCATTCCTGACAATTTCTGAAGTAGCTCTGGATAGCTGGAAAAGGATGATTTCTTACTGTGTCTGTGAGAATACTTCCTAGAGAGACTGGTATCTATCTAGTGGACTAAGGAAAGTGTTCCCTCAGTGCAGGTAGGCACCAACCAATTGGTCAAGGACTCGCATTAAAAATGACAGAATAATGTCTAATCCAATCCCATCCTTTAGCTTGGACACACTTTTTTTTTTTTTAACCAAGAACATGTATTGGTACATTGTATACATAATGATCACATTCATCATGGTTACTTTGTACCTGTACATGATGTATCTTGGTTTTTCCCTGCAGGTTTATTTACATTCTTGTCCTCCATTGGACATTAGAAACCCAGGTTCTCTCATCTTTAGTCTTTGAGACTTGCATTGGTGACTTCTACATTCTCAGGCCTTTGGCCTCGGACTGAGTGTTAAATGATCAGCTTCCCTAGCTCTGAAGTCTTTGGAGTTGGACTGAGCCATTTTACTGGCCTCACCATTTTGCAGATGACTTATAATGGGACTTCTTAGCCTCCATCTATATGTGAGCCAATTCACTCAATGAAGCATGTCTCATCTATTTAAATTTGTCTCTATCTCTCTGGAGAAACCTAACATGAGTTATAAGAGGGGTGAGACAAAATGTTTTGGTTCATGTTGGTGTGCTTAGCAATGAGCACAGTACTGTTGGCAAGTATGCCCTGGAGTATTTGTTACAGACATGGGTAAATGCACAAAAGCATGATTTTCACAACAAAGCCTATGGTAGGCATTTCCTGTTTATCTCATTAATCCTCACCCTTTCCAATGAAGTCATTTCCTACTTTTATTCCATAGTCAGAAATACTATGTGCCTTGGAAATTAATTTATCTAGGACTACACAGTGGCCAACTGCGGTAGTACTTCCTGTATGTCTGACTCCAGACTCCACATTGCTTCACAGCAGAGTCTAGACTGTCTAGTGCATTATGATGCGGTGAAGAGATTAATTATACTGATATGCATTAAGACAATTACAATCTTGATGGAGATGTAAACATTTAATCTAAAGGGTATAGTAAGGCATAAAATAGATTATGAAAGAAATAACTCAGTATCTGCTACTGAGTATGATCCTATAAATAGACTTGCATTGGTGACTTCTACATTCTCAGGCCTTTGGCCTCGGACTGAGTGTTAAATGATCAGCTTCCCCAGCTCTGAAGTCTTTGGAGTTGGACTGAGCCATTTTACTGGCCTCACCATTTTGCAGATGACTTATAATGGGACTTCTTAGCCTCCATCTATATGTGAGCCAATTCACTCAATGAAGCATGTCTCATCTATTTAAATTTGTCTCTATCTCTCTGGAGAAACCTAAAATGAGTAGTAAGAGGGGTGAGACAAAATGTTTTGGTTCATGTTGGTGTGCTTAGCAATGAGCACAGTACTGTTGGCAAGTATGCCCTGGAGTATTTGTTACAGACATGGGTAAATGCACAAAAGCATGATTTTCACAACAAAGCCTATGGTAGGCATTTCCTGTTTATCTCATTAATCCTCACCCTTTCCAATGAAGTCATTTCCTACTTTTATTCCATAGTCAGAAATACTATGTGCCTTGGAAATTAATTTATCTAGGACTACACAGTGGCCAACTGCGGTAGTACTTCCTGTATGTCTGACTCCAGACTCCACATTGCTTCACAGCAGAGTCTAGACTGTCTAGTGCATTATGATGCGGTGAAGAGATTAATTATACTGATATGCATTAAGACAATTACAATCTTGATGGAGATGTAAACATTTAATCTAAAGGGTATAGTAAGGCATAAAATAGATTATGAAAGAAATAACTCAGTATCTGCTACTGAGTATGATCCTATAAATTTTCTTGAATGTTTGTTGAGAATAAAGTTCTATAGGATTTCATCCAAATAAAAGGAAAAAAGCACTGAAATTTAAAGTCTCTGCTACATCTTCATAGAGTGGGTGGATGACGGTAACATGAGAATTTCATACCTCTCGGTCTACCTGTCTCACTTTAGGATTTTCCAACATGTACTTGGCAGATGAATCTGCCTATTGACTACTGATAAAACAGAATTTGGCTATGACATATTTAACTTATTTTATAGATAGTACAGTGGTTCTCCGCTCTGACTGAATATAGCCAACTGTGGTAGTACTTCCTGTATATCTGACTCCAGACTCCACATTGCTCCACAGCAGAGTCTAGACTGTCTAGTGCATTATGATGCTGTGAAGAGATTAATTATACTGATATGCATTAAGACAATTACAATCTTGATGGAGATGTAAACATTTAATCTAAAGGGTATAGTAAGGCATAAAATAGATTATGAAAGAAATAACTCAGTATCTGCTACTGAGTATGATCCTATAAATTTTCTTGAATGTTTGTTGAGAATAAAGTTCTATAGGATTTCATCCAAATAAAAGGAAAAAAGCACTGAAATTTAAAGTCTCTGCTACATCTTCATAGAGTGAGTGGATGACGGTAACATGAGAATTTCATACCTCTCGGTCTACCTGTCTCACTTTAGGATTTTCCAACATGTACTTGGCAGATGAATCTGCCTATTGACTACTGATAAAACAGAATTTGGCTATGACATATTTAACTTATTTTATAGATAGTACAGTGGTTCTCCGCTCTGACTGAATATTATAATCACATGGAAAGCTTTATAATATTGCCCTATGGGTAACTTCCCCAAAGATAGAGATAATTGGCATGAGAAAATTTAAGCAGTTCCCCAGATGGTTGTAATATTCAGCCATACACAAGAACTACCGCCAAGCCTATGTGTTAGTCACGTGAACATTGAATCAACGCAGGGGGCTGCAAGTAGACATCTGCTTAGACCTAGCAAATTAATGGTTGCTTTAAATTATACTTTGTTGATGAATGAATACATGGAAGTAATATCTGTGTGTAATAAACTTATAAATAATATGTTTTAAATATCCACTAACTTAGAATTATGACAACCATATATATAGAATTATGGTAAGCATATATATATGTATATATGTGTATACTCTCATTACTATACAGTATACAATAGTTTTATGTACAGTAATCCGAATCATCTTTTCAAGTCTTTAAAAAAGATACATATTTGCCTTGAAATTTTCAGAAGTAAAAACTTCCTTTCATTTCCTTTGGGTAAAAGTTTTTCCATATGTTTCTTAAAGAAATAGTAATTTCATTTGAAATCACAGGTGGGCTATTGATGCAGTCGTCTGAACAACTGAGAAAAGGCATTGCCTAAAATATCTCCGTCATTTTTCTTGTATTATGTAGCTTCTTTAGGGAAACTGTTGCTTCTAAAATCTGTGAATGGAAGATATGCTGAATGTGAGCTGATTTCACTCTCTGTCGGTTTTAAAAAGAATCCTTGTGTAAATCCAGATAAACCAAGTGAAAGCACACAGCTCATGTAAGTATTTTAATAATTGTAAACAGTGATGCAATTATTTCCTCCCTGGTCAGAAAAATGAGCCTAAGTATCTTAGAAAAAGTAATTCTAAATGGACTATTTTATCAAATAGAATAGATTAAAAGTTATAGACAGTAAAATAATTGCTCCTAATGGAATATCATTGAGTATCTGAATCTACTAATTAAAATTTTATATCTGAATCTAGTCCCAGACAAAGTCAAAGAACATATAAAAGCACTTACAAAATCAACTCCAAATCGGCATAAATTTGTATGTTTCCTCTGTCGTATAATTTAACAGCAAAAGTCGCCTTAATGACTGATTTACTAAAGTAATATTACTGGATTTTATTGATTTTCATCAGTTTTTTCCTGTTGCATTGAAAACCTTCATTAGTCTGTGTATTCTTTCAGTATTGCTCAGATGAGCTCTCTGCCATGTCAATGATCGGGTCTGTGCGGGGAAGAAATTACAATTGAATGCATAATCACAAACCATGAAGGAACATTTCATCCAAAATGAAAACCAAAGAGAAGCAAGGCAACAGCATGAAAAATTTCAGAGCTTTTGCAAGCGTAGGTTTCCTGTGAACTTTCAATTTCATTTTCTGGGACTTTCTTTCCAGCTGCAGACTTTTACACATAACATCTTTACTGAAAAAGCAGACATGAAAATATTCTTGACATTGATCAGCTAAAAATTGAAGTCAAATGGTAATAGCTATGACTAAAAAGTGAGAAACAGTGAGGAAAAAATAGGTAGAGCAATAGATTTGGGTGTATGACGAACCAGCTATGGAGGTAGAAAAGTACTTGGTTGCTATAGCAAAGGGGCAACCAAACGGGCTCTTTGAGATTAGCGCGGCAGGTGCAGAAGCTGGCTGCGGCCGCCCAGCAGCTGCTTTGTGCAAGTCACTGGGAGTCGGCGCTGACTTCACAAATACACCTGAGAGAGACTGAAACAAATGAATAAATATTCAGCTTCTTATTCATTCAGTTGCTCCTTTTTCTCCCTTTGCCTCTTTAAGTAATAAGAAAACTACTTAAGGCATCATTTCAAACTGCAATGTTTAATTCTCTTTTAGTCAGCTGCGTCCTCACAGGGTACTTGACTTACTTTTGAAACCATCATGGAATTATTCTGAAAAAAGAAAAGAAAAAGACTTTGAAGTTGTTTTCTTGCTTGAATTTGATTTTCCGAAAAAGACAGTTTAGCTGTGGTTTATTACCAAGTTCTAATCACATTAGGGGATAGCACAGAGGTTTAAAATAATATACCAGATTAATGAGACTTGAAATGGAGGTAAAATTAATATATGTTACTTAAAATTTTCCGTATTTCTTTGATTCTTTTCTTCCCATATTGTACCTTTTTACCCTCCCATCACTCTATTCTCATCAGCAATTTCTTTATCGGTTCTTTTCCTCCCAAATGCTTCAAATCACTTTTATCCACAATGGTGAGAATAATCAGGAGTCACAGGAAATAAAATTTTACCTTGGATATGGGTTAGGGGCTGAGGAAGAGGGACAGACAGTAAGCCCCGATTACTTGAAATCCTTCGGCTTACACCCCCTCCTGGAAGCATTAGACAGCTTCAAACCACTGTCCGGAATTTTCTAATGCTTTAAAAGGAAGGTTAGTGTTTATATTGAGAAAGTTCTCATAAAATTATGACAGTTAGAAAACCTATAAAGGCAATAAGATATTTAAAGTTTTCACCAACAAAATAAGTTTTATAAAAAGTATGATATCTAAATCAGCATAATTATGCCAAGCATATGCAATTCGATTATATATCTGGTGCAGTTCACAAATTTTAGACACAGAAATAAAAGAAGAAATGAAATACAATCATAACAATTCAAAGAATTATGTTCTATTTTGGAAGAATATGTACCCTTTTCTTATCATTCCCTTGGTAATACCATTAAATCTAAACAATATAGTTTAAATTTAACATTTCCTTGTAAGGCACATAAATGAAATTATTTTCCTAAAATTACTATTGATTACATAAAATCACTTTATAAAAGGTCATTTCAAATTGGCCCTGCTCATTATTCAAGAGACTATTATTCTGATTTGAATTAAAATGAACATTTCCTATAGCATATGCAGAATGATAAATTATATATGATTAAAATTTTTTGCATTGAAATCTTGAAAAATTAGTATGAGTGAACTTGAAAGAATTTTTAAATATAATGAAATGGTATCTTGCTTACCAAACTTTTCCAGCAGGCTTTTTCCATGGTTATTTGAAACTTTGGGAAATGTGAGAGAGATAACTAATTACTTACTGAAAATCCATTCTCTCCTTTCTCTTTAGTAACAGTGTACTGATAGAGGCAAAAATCAGCTGTTTACCACTTAAACCAAACCAAACCAAAACAAAAACCTTCATTTACTGGCCTCTCTCTAACAAACACAAGTAATCAATGTAGATTTCAAAGGCACTGGCAGGATCTTCGAGGAAGAATATTCACTTAGCCAACAACTCCTTTCCCTTCCCCTGTTCTAGCTCTTCCTGATTACAGTTATAAACTAGTAATACTAGTACTGGTACTTGTACTAGTACTTGGTACTGTAATATTGATCCTGTTGAGCACGATGTAAGTTGAAGTGCTACAGAGGAGAACAGACAGATGGAAGGATCTCAACACCTGTTAGTGACAGTGATAGGACACAGAACTGATCGTACATGCCCGATTGAAATACTTGTATTTGCAGCTGCTTTCACTGTAGGTTTGTGGCCTGAGAAGCCAACAAGAACATCATGGATACATTGCCAACATTTGCATTCCAACTACAGTTCTAGGTGTGCATTTTCCCTTTTGTGTTCCAAGGGAGAGAATTTCAGTAGACCTCACCATTGAGGATGTATACAAAACTCATTCCTACTTCTGCCTTTACCAAATAGTCTTATTAAGGTTGCACACAGGTAACGTGAATAGGAAGTAGCAAAATTTACAGCCATGGAGGATAGAGGCAGTGAGAATTAGAGAAAGTCTTGATATGTACTGATTTGAATTTGCAATTAAAATACATATTGATAAGTGGAAAATTTAACAAATAGACAAGTCACATATAGATTAACAGAATATCTTTTTAACATTTTAAAGAATTATTTCTTTAATTTTTTTAGCAAAACCATTTTCATAATCATCATTGTTATCACGAATATTGTCTTTATAAGTTCAATAAGCTTCTGCCCATAATGCTAATCTCTTAAAGAAAAATATATTTTAAAATCTTATTAATGATGAATTTCTTCTTTGTTAAGTTTGAAAGTTTGTTTTTTCATTGATTCTTTTTTTACTGTTATTGGTGCATATTTACAGTGCATAATGATTGCAATAATTGTAGAGAATTGGCACATGTACATAACACATTTCCATTCTTATTTTTCCCTTTCTCTCCACCCTCTTTTATTTTTCCAGTATCAGAGTAACTGTGTAAGATCTTATAAGATAAATAAATTCAAATTCATTTTTATGGTATAGGACAAACCTTGGTATTTATATGGCATTCACACAGAAAAATAATTGGGAATTCTATGAGAAATATTCATATATTAGTCCAGCAATATTCATATCAACTATCATTACAGGAATATCTTTCTGTTTACTTTTTTATTATACTTTGTTTTTAAAATTACATCATCTAAAAGTCGGAAAATGAGCTGAAATTACCTTATCGTAATATATAAGTTCTCACATTAAAATAAATGTACATCAAAGTATTCAGTTCAAATATAATAACCAAATATATCTGACTTGGATGATATGATTTTGTATTTCTACCCATCTATATTCTTAAATTCTCCAGCAGACTGTCAGCTTCCCTATCGTATGATTTAAAATCTTGCTGCGTGGGCTTTCAAAGTCAAGAATGCCACTATCTCTACATTTCAGTGACAGACACTTATGAGCATTTTGTTATACACGAATACGCAGGTTCTCACAAACAGGTTGGTTCAACTTATATACACTTTCAAAGACTGAAGTGAAAGCAGCACGTGTTCTTTAGTAATTACACCATTTTGAATGTCAATATTTTTCCACGATAGTGACATGCAGGACACAGCTCTCTGAGGGATGGTCGGGGCAGCAAGCCACAGATCCTAGTCAGTCACCATTGTGAGAGAAGAAACTGGTACACTATAGTGCAGTGGATGGCTAAGCAATGATGTTTGGTAATTAGACGTACTAAACGCATGATGTACTGGATAATTTTACAATTTATTTTTTGAGATGAAATTCCCATGGGAAGTTTGTGGAATATCTGCTGCCTGGAAAAATGATGTAGCCATATATTTATGATATATATTTTATATGTATGATAATCTTTATATGAGCTGAAACTATTGGTATGTGTCCTGCTTTCTTAACAAAAAAACATTTATGTTTCTCCATCTGGCCAACATTCACGATAACTTTTAGTTTTACTCTAGATTTTTTTCTTTCTTTGAATTACTTCCGTAACAAAAAACATTTATGTTTCTCCATCTGGCCAACATTCACGATAATTTTTAGTTTTACTCTAGATTTTTTTCTTTCTTTGAATTACTTCCACAAAACATATTTGCATACATTATTATCACCTATTACTGTTACTTTGCCAATTATAATATTAAACACATGGTCTGCAAAGAAATTAGTATATTTTATAGAAGTGGATAAAGATGTATACAGAAATAAAATTGCATTATGGTTTCAAATTATTCACATAGATAATAATAAAAATAAAATGAATTATAAAAAAATCTTAATAATTGTTCACTCCGAGTGATAGCCATATGGATTTTATTGAACTATTATATTTTAACATATTAAATATTTACTTTTTATTTAAACACATGGACTACAGTGGAAAGAAAATGCTGCACATATGAACTAATAAAATAAAATTGAAAAAGAAAGATATATGCTAAATTTCATCAGGTCATGAGAGATAAAACTTTTGAAAAATAATATAAAAGGATATCATAATTTTGGTGATCCAAAATTGTAGTATCTTTTTTCTATAAGACTCTGAGAATTACATAATATTCTAGACATGTTATGAAGAGTAAAATTGGCTTGGCCAAACAACACTGTTCCCTCTCTTCTCTATATTGTACTCAGTCTAATGAAGTTTAAACTTTCATGGTTTTGACATATCAATCCTATTAGGGATTTATATTTAACTTTAAACAATTTCTCTAAGATTATCTGGTGTTTATGTACATAACTAGAGACAATTATAGATAGTATTCTGTTAATCTTCTTAATTTCCTTTTCCACAGAGATCATTTAATTAGATAATAGTGCTTTGTTTATGCAGGAAAGTTGTTTACCTCTAAATGTAATACATTTTGTTTCTATTACAGCTCAGTGCTCAAGCTTGCTGTGATCATTTTGGATCCTGATGCTTTTATAAAAAATTTTACTGTGGTTCCTAGTGTCTTTAGGTCTGGAAATGTGGTGTAGATGAATTTTTTGTCTTATTCAGATTATGTATATAAAAGTATTAAGTGTGCTACATTCAACTTTAGTTTATTGTTACTGATAGATTAAATTATAAAAATAAAATAGCAAGTTCATTACTAAATGATTGGCCAAAAAGTTATGAAAATTGGCAATGACATATCCAAAATTAACTTTTAATGATAAATTATTTTGGATGTACAGTCACTCCCCTTTTTATGGTGCTATGTAATTGTTTCAGGCAAGTGGAGGCCTAAAACAATTGGTAGCAATTAGCCCTAATACATTATGCTTTCCCATAAGCACATAAGTCTCAATGATAAAATTGAATGCATAAATTAGGTGAGGTAAGATATGAAAAATAACACCTAGTATAAAATAGAACAATTAACAATATATTGTAATGAAATTATGTAAATGTGTTCTTTTCTGTAAAAATGTCTTAAGGTACTTATTATGCTTCATCCTTCTTGTGATGTGAAATGATTTATCAGGACTATGTGAAGAAACGAAGTGAGGTGACTGTTGGGCATGGTGACATGCGTTAGCCCACCACTGACTTTCTCACAAATCAGAAGCAGAATTATCTGCTTAGAGAGCCCTGAATCATTGAGTTATCATGGTTGGATGAGAGGAGCAGATGATGTTTGTGGTTGGGGATCCTCAACAACCGAAGATTTATGTGGTCAAAAATTTTGGAAGAATTTTGTGATTAGAAGTTGTCTCTCTTATTTTTTTTTTAATTTACAAATGTATTACAGTAGATGTAATCTGTCATGGATCCATAAATGACTTAAATACTTCATTATTCCTTGAGATTACACTCTATCGTTTTGTCTTTAAATTTTCCATTTAAATCAGTGACAAAACTTGAAAACTCTCCTGTTTTGGCTTTTGCTTCCATTCTCATCTTCCTCATCCTCTGTAGATGACACAAGTTCTCTGAATGCCTTATTAATTAACACTTGTTCATTTCTTCCACTTCTTCATCAAGTATATCACTGAATCCTTCTCCTTCAACTTGTCTGCTGCTTGGATAACTTTTCTAACTCCTCCATCAGTCACAAGTTAGTCTTTGGAATCATTCATGCCTTCACTCCGTACGTTCTTCCAGCAGGAATTTGTAGAGTATTTTGGTTTTAGTTCACTGCAGCTTTGCAGAATGCTATTGCACCAGCCCTGCATTATGCCCAGATTAGAGTTGCGGTGACTGCTGATCAAGTAAATTCATACAGTGTTGTCCCCCACCCCGTCTGTGTAAGCATCCTTCTTTGCAGTGTGAGATGGGTTTGCTATCCTTCCCTGAACACTGCGTCTCTCAAATCAATGCCCATCGCATTGTTCTTTGATCAAGCAGGTAGAATACATAAGCACGCAATCAAAGGATTGAAAGGAAAGTGGCTTTGCTAACAGAAAATCAGATTCTTACTTGAAAAAATTTCTGTTTGCACAGGTTTAGTCCATGTATATCTAAAGTCTTCATTCCCAGAGACTGAAGTGTTGTAAGAGGACTCGAAGGAGGAGCAGGAAAAGCAGCCATATTCCAGGCAGATGGAGTAGCACGTGATGAGTCCAGATAAGTCCAAGTCTGTGTAATTGACACAGAAACAATGATGGGGTGCACTTTTTGCCCAGACTCACAGCAGAAATGAAAAAGACAATGTCATTTTTCCTGAACAACATATAATGAATTCTTCTTGCTTTGGTCTAAGCATCTTGTTTTCATAATCAATGTCTCCAAATCAATGATCCTCACATTTTCTGCCCATTTAAATTCTCTAAGATTCTTTGTGGTCAAAATATTTCCAATTAATCCCTTGTTCACATGCCATATCTAAACTCTCATCTTCTACTGAACATAGAATTGTACACTAGCATTAAGCACCTTTTTGAGATTCTTCTTTAGCATCAATTAAAAATAGCTTGTTATCCTTTGCAGGTTTAAAATGGCCATTTGATCAGCAAGAAATAGCAGCGGGCAGATTTATTGCTCTAGGACTTCTCAGTGATATTGCTGAGCGCCAGTTGTATCTCTGACAGGGAAAGGGACCACTGATTGAAGGATTTGTGTGTTAACCGTATCTGATCTAAGTATGCAAATTCTCCTGCCCTATATGACCTTAAAGTTCCCTACCAAAAGGGACTCCTTCAGCTTCAGTGAGTTATTGGTTGTAACCACTAACCCAATTATTACGTGATCAGTATCTTTTTTACATGATCATTAGCTAAAGTATTTCCTCTTTTGGCATAGTAATTTTTATAAATCATTGCTTTATTTCACCTTTCTCTTATATGCACAGATTTACTCGATTGTTTAATTTACTAAATCCAGTCATCTCTCCTGGCCTTTGTAATATAGCATAATATGATTTGATTATAATTGTTACATTAAGAAATGTATTCTGTTATTCCTAGTTATCTAAGCAACACTTCACTGTATATGCTCCACCAATGATACTATTTCATTCATTCTATTCACAAAGCTTTCTTTTCCTGTTACTATCTCTTAGTAAATGCTATTCATTTATCCTTATCTAAATTATATATATATATGCATATATACCACATACATACATACCATTATTTAACTATTCATTTTAATTTTCTATATGCTTTCATTGTTTTCTTGCTATCTAATGTAAGTCGATATCGATGTATATTTGTATGTATGTATTTTCAATATTAGAAAATACTTGTGGTCGCATAACTTGTACTTATTACATGCTATGTGGTGACATTAACTGTTTCAAAATTTTTGTTTTGTGGTTTATTAACTGTGTAACTTTTTTGGGGGTGCTGGGGATCGATGGTAGAACTAAGTAATTTGTATCTCAGAGTTTCCCTGTCTCACCCCTGTGATACAAGTCACAGTCCCATAATAAGGAGGATGTCTCCACCGCCATTCCCAATACAAATCAAAATTACACTTACAAGGTACTAACTGTGCACCAGGAACATTCTTAAGAATGCTCTACAATAAGGGTTAGAAAAACTGTGATTGAAACATACGGTGTGTGTTTAAATAAACATAATTCCTTACATTGAAAAACACAATACCACCACGTCCCTCCACAATACTATCTTGCCCTTGGAACGCACTTATTCCACTTCTCTTGCCACTTTCTGAAGCAGTGCTATAAGTGTTTTCTCCTGTTTTGGTATGTTCTGTCCTGGCTGCCGCAATGTCCTGGATCAAATAAAAACTTTTTCCTTTCATGGTCATGTTGACTTTATGGGAGAGCTAGAAGTCGTACAGCGCAAGATTTAAGAATAATGTGTACAATGTGATATATCTAGTAGTCTGCCTTCCCATTGGATGGCAGTCAGCATCGACAGTCACTTATTTTTTGATCACTCTGTGTAAAGACAGCCAGGAAAAGGGACTTCCAGAACTGCTGCAGAAAGTGGCAAGAATAATGAGATAAGTATATCTGCCTCAAGGAGGAGTATTCTGAGGGAGAGTAACAGCAATATCCTTTTAGTCATATTTTTAATTTCAGTATTCGCTATATATTTTGATCACTCCTTGTGTAAAGATATTAATTAACTTACCTACTGGTAACCAAAGACTTAAATATGAAATGATGTAGTAAGAAATTTATGAAGCTGCACTGCTGGCTTACAATTGCTATTCTATCAGAAATTTTAGCAAATAAGCACATCAAAAAAGATGCTGTACACAACCTAAAACCATGAGTCAGAAGGTCCAAGTATTTTATACATATTTTAAATCAGATGATTTTTCTTATGATTGCGTAGTAGTAGTAAGGCAAGGGATAGGTGATAAAAGGATGTGATGCTATTTTTGAGTGGATGAAAATATTCTGTATTTTTGAATTGAACATTTTAGAAAGATCCAGTCTATCTTACATAAATTATGTTAGTGAATTTAATGGAATATACAAAGGGGGACTTTTATCATAAAGAAACAAAAATATTTATGACAAATGACACAGAAGGAATTTATCATTACGATAGTTCTTAGCAACGTATTTAAAACTGAGCAAGACTGGTATTTTAAAAAATGCTGAAAGGAGATGGGGTTTGGGGATTTACCTCAGTGGTAGAGCGCTGACCTAGCAAGCACAAGGCCCTGAGCTGGGTCCCCAGCACCCAAAAATAAATAAATAGATAAATAAGTAAGTCAAATAAGAACAAACATAAGTTTGTTTTGTTTTTACCAAAAGAACTCCAGACCAGCTCTCCAGGAATCTATCACAAAACACAGGTGTTGCAAGTTCCTCCCTAAAGTAAGGAACGTTTTGCTCTGGAAAGAAACTCAGCTTTCAGCAAAACCCTCGTAGCCACCTGCCCCTTTCTGAAAACTGAGGGACTAGCATGGCAAAGAGGAATGGCAGCAGCTGACGTAAAACCTCAGTGACACTTCGGTTTTCTAGCGAACGAGTGATGTTAAATGAAAAGAAGTGTCGGGCGATGGGATTTTCATGAAACTAAGCTGGATTTTTAAAAAAAGTATGAAGAACCTTTAATGTATTCTAAACATTTATATATGTATCCTCTTGGAAACCTCTTGCAATTCCTATTAGGACACGTAGCAGGATAAGGAGACTGTTGCAAGAAGCTTTCAAAAGCCAATTTAAACTGGGAATATTTACCTGAGATGAACTTCTGCATTTCACAAAATTAACACTAATTCAGATCAGATTGCCTTATAGAGGAAAACAAGTAGATTGTAAACTTGATTTCTAAGGATGGCAATAATCAATGACGACCTTAGGTTTCTATGTTATGGCACTAAATGTGCATTGAATTTAGAAGATTTTAGGACACAGAAAGAGTGAAGAGGTGATATTTTGGCTTGGCTAGCAATCATTTTTTTTTCCTGTAGAAATTATTCCTCATTTCTTTAGAGTAGCATGTGTTTAGTCATGTCTCTTAACTACTTTTAAAAATGCTATTATTTAGTTTTATGAAAGCAAAACAAAACAATTTGTCCTTTTAAGATTGAGAAATCACAAAATTTGACTTCATTTAATCTACTACATAGAACATAACAGTTAACTAAGTGAGCTAGTGGGATACATTATTGTATAGAACTGCTACAATTTGATGGAGAAAATGGAATAGTGTTTTATATTTTTCTTTGGCATGTTTAACTAATTTGTCAGTTTTAAATTTCTCTTTTCCTGTCTCCAACATAAATGTGCTATCTATTCATGGCTGCTGTACACCAGGTAATACTGTCCGAGCACATAAAATTAGGGTGCACATTTGTGTATATGTGTGAACATAAAATTCATGCAGGATACTCATTACTACGTATGACTACTTCACTTTGCTCATTGTCTGCCTAAATTAGTAGGATAGGTTTCTATTCCATAATATTATCATTTAATGAATCATGTTTTTCTTATATTTTTCTTCACACTTTATGAAGAAGTAAGAGCTCTAGAGTACATGTATTCAATAATTCTTCATAGGAGTGGGCTAAAATATGTTTTTAAATTTTGTGACCATTTAGGGGAAGTGTTGAAAATCAATGTCATTTTTCCATACTGAGTCACTAATCCATAAATATTTCCTCCTTCAATTCCTGATCAAGAAGTTTTGTTAAATGGAAAGTTAAATTTAAGGGGTATTGGAAGGTAACTTTCTGACGGAAAACCATTTTTTGAAATGATACTATTGCCACACAGTATTCTATGAACGTTTAGCAGTTGCTGGAAACTGAAAATCTAATGCTTATAAATTAGTTATGTTTCATTACAACACTATTACAAAGTGAGCTCAGTGAGAGAGAGAGAGAGAGAGAGAGGAGAGAGAGAGAGAGAGAGAACTGTATTTAAATTGCCCGAAGTCACACACCTACTTTGTAGCAGAACAAGAATTCAAACTCATGATTTGTGACACAAGAACTTAAACTCCATTGATCATAACCATGGCCCAGGAATAAAGCAAATGAAAGATGAATGATCATTGATAATGATGATGTAGGTGGGAAATTGTTTGGTCAGAATGGAGCATTTGATTTACCTTTAAAGTGATAAAACCAACAAAATTGGTCTTTTTCATGTTGGAAAATTAAATTGCATGACATCATGAAGATCCTTCATAGAGAGGGAGATAGGATATTTTGTGTGGCCTGCAGAGTGTCACTTGATTATTTAAAAGTATTTTTAATGAGCTAAGAAATGCATGCAAACTCATAGTAATATAAACACACTTCTGAGTCATGTGCTTGGTGCAATATCTGAAATCAAGACTCTCTCCAGCCATTGTTATGCACAAATTTAAAATATATGTGTCATCTTTATTATTCACATTCGCATTTGCAGTGCTAATTCCCTACATATAGAAATTCAAATATAGAATAACCATGTGCACTTTTTAATAAAGGCATGTTTGAAGTTGAGTCTTTTGGTGCCACCTTCTGGCACGAATTATTCTATATAGTATTTCAAATTCTAACCACAGTTCTGATGGTCAATAAATTAAATTAGGTAGTTTTATATCTGTTAAATGTGCAGACTTAAACTTTGACATTTATTTATTTGTTCTGTATTCAATATGAAGAAGAAAAATTTGAAACTGGCCTAAGACATATGAGATAGTATTTCATTTAAGTCTAATATTCAATAGGTAGTCATTGTACATAGAAAGGAGAAAAGAGAACTTGATTGGAAAATGAGTGTTATTTTAAAATATTTATTACTGTTTCATTAACTTTGTCAACAAATATTGTCAATGAATTTAGAATTTTGTTTTCTTCTAAGCAACTAAATGTAGGACTGAATATTCTTAGTTGTTCTTTGAAGTAATTGCATTTGACCTAGTTCCTTAAATTTAAAAACTACTTCATGAAACTCTACTCAGGTAATTTATATTTCATTAGCATGTTTTGTATTGCAAAAGTTAATGTTGTGTTTTTTTAATTATGCTGATAAAAGCAGAAAAATAGTTCCTGTAAAAGAGGCAAGGTAAAAACTCATGTTAACCTCCTTTGCACACAAAAATTATAATATTATTAAGGTAGATTTTTAAAATATTGTAAGTAGCTCTAAGTGCACCTTGGTTTTATCATCCTATAATTTTTAAGTGGAATTAATTATTGATCTGGAGAACAAAATGAAAGTTCTCAAGAATGAGAAAGTTTTTAGGTTATTATTATTACCGCATTATTATTTCCATAGTATTACTAGTAAATGATTGTAAATACACCATTTTTATAAATTTGAGAATATTTTAACAAAACATTTTAGTTTTCCTTTGCAAAATTTAGAACAATCTTCACTTCTAGCTCTTTTCAAATTTTCCCCTATTTTGCCTATTTTTATCTGTAGAGCCCATTCATTTCCTACACATCTTTTTTAAAAGGGTTGCACCCAGCATTTGGAAGGCTGAGAGAGGAGAATCAGGAGATCCGGCCGAAGCAATATCCCTGCCTCAATAACCCTTCCCAAAAAAGCTTATCAATTCTTTTTTTTTTTTTTGGTGGGGGGGCGGTTGCTGGGGATCAAACTCAGGGCCTTGCACTTGATAGGCAAGCACTGTACCACTTGAGCTAAATCCCCAGCCCCCCTTTTGTTAGTAAATATTGCAGTAGTCTACAGATGTTATTGTGGACAACATGAAATTATCAGACTGTTTCCTCCTTTGTTTTCCTTTTGTGTAAGATGATGACAGCAAGATGATGGCCATCAAGCTCTCGCCAGTTCTTGCCAGAAGACATTTGAGAGTTCTTGGTAATCCCTCTCTTCTTCCTTCCTACCACCCTCGATCTCTGAGTCCTTCCTTCACTTTTTGAATTAAAGTTTGACTTTTTACCTGGTAATGGGGGGTGAAGTGAGGGCTTTTGTACTGAGCTGCATCCCCAGTTCTTTTATTTCTTATTTTTATTAGAGATAGCATCTTCCAAAGTCACTAGACTTGAACTTATGATTCTTTTGCTTCAGCCTTCCAGAGTTGTGTGATTATAGGATTTCAATTCACTTTTAATGTACGCACAAATTAAATTCCCTCTCTTTTTGGCAGAAGTATTGTCCACTGGATTTAGTCTAGTAATGTCAGAATTTCAGTAAAAATCCAGAATGTATTTCTTTCTGTCACACTCTCTGTCTCTCCCTGAATAACACACATAGACACACACACACACACACACACACACACATACCCTTGGTCTTAGGATATTTCCAAAGTGATCAAATAATCCCATTATATGTAACCTTAGTAAATAATTAGTTAACAGTGTTATTTGAAAATTTATGTGATTAGACACAGTTAAGTCATAAAAGGAAAGAGATACTTAAATTACTGATTATGTAATGTATGAATATACAGTATAGCACAGTAGTTAAGAAAGAATTAGAGTTGATTTAGGTAATCAACTTTACTATTACTGGAGAACATTTTTTACCAAATCTCATCTGTAAAAATTGCCATGTTTTTTTAACTATTTAAATCAATTATTTAATCTACACATTTGAAAAAAATCTAAACCATAATGTCTTAGGAATTAATGAATCTAATTTAACCAAGCATTTAATTTATAGTACATAATATTATAAGTTAATATAAAACATTACTATTAACATTTCATATGTGCAGGGATTTTTAAGTATTTCTACACATATGAACTTGGCTTATTTTCATAATTAATGCAAAATGTTGTTTTTCCTTTCTTTAAAATTGTTATTAAAATGCCTCTTCAATTATGAATTGAATTACACATAATTCGATTAAAAATAGATAAAATTAGTATCAATTGCTCAAGGGAATTGGTCATATTGAGCTAAAAGTTTACTTGCATCCCAAGTGGCAAATTCCCTCTCAATATATTGGCCAATATCTCTAGGTAAAACGTATTATCTAAAGATTTGCTGGTTAAAAAATGAGTGCAAAAACCCCATCAAATAAAGTTTTCACTCTGTTATCATTGGTTGATTTGTAGTTCTCTCACTATCATCCTCTTTCTTAAAATGACATCCACGTGTGGTAGCGATGGTAGTCTCCCCACATCCGCGGCTCTGCTTTCTGTGGTTCTGGTTACCTGCTGTTAATGACAATAAAAAATTGAATGGAAATTTTCAGAAATAAACAATTCATACATTTTTATTAAATTTTTACTACAGTGTGTTTATTTTATTATCAACTATTGTGGTTAGTCTGTTACAGAGCCTACTCTATAAACTAATCCTTACCACAAATATGCACATATTGGGAAAAACATAATATACCTTAACACCCACTATCTGCTATGGGTTGAGGCATCCACTAGGGGACGGCGTGGGGGCCCATAATAGACCCTTACAGTCGAAGGGCAGCTACTTTACTATTATTTAAGCCAATAATTTTGACTATGCACTAAGCACTGTTTTATAGTTCTTCCAGGTATGACTCGAGATACGTGGAAATGCTAATGTCTTTTGATGAAGACAGAAAAAAAGTGAATTGTTGATTTTGTTCTATTGCACTTTAAAACAATTAAGAAGAAAGACAACAAGAATTAATCTAAAATTTTCTTTATTTACAATTAGGTTTTTATAAACACAATATACCTGAAAATGAATTTTGACATGTCAGCATAGTACAGTTTTCTGTGTGCGAATAACAAGCCATGTAAACTGAAACATCTTTTCATATTATTTATACTTCACCTGATTTTACTTCTCTTAATAACTTAATTATTTAATTGTAATGACACCTTGAATTTGTTTTGAGTAATTTGTATAATAACATTCTGTAAACATGAATCCATGAATTGGTATAAAGAAGACACTTCCCCAAGAGCAGTTTTCTGGACTTAACTTCTTGTGTGTCCTGGATGACTCCTTTAAGTGCTTTGAGGCTTTGTTACTTCATGTGTGAAATAAAGGTTTTAGGGTCGATAATCCTTTCAATCTTACCAACTCTGAAATTCTCTGAGAATATTCTCCTGCTAGTCAGAAGAATATGAATGCAATTGGACACCTTATTTTATTAATTTATTCTGTTCTGGCAGCTAGAAAAGAACCTCAGGATAAACAAGCAGAATAGACAAGACTGCATTGAGTAGGGTACTCATGTCTCAAGGTTATACTTGTGTATTTCGTTTTTCAGAATCTCAAAGAGAAGTTCATGGCAATGGCACCCTGATACTAATTCTCACACAAGTTTGTATGTAGTAATTTTAGCCCGTTGACAGGGATATTGAGTAGAAAGGTGTGTGTGTGTGTGTGTGTGTGTGTGTGTGTGTGTGTGTGTGTGTTGTAAGTGTGTTGGAGGGGACTTAGATATTTACCAGTGAAAATTCAAGAAAAAAACATAAAACCCTCCTTGCTGAATATTAGCACAGTAAAGTTGCTCACCCACAAATGCTGATATGAATCATGGAGATGTGTGTAGCAGGAGTAACAACCATTACAGTTCACTATGAAGAACAAAGGTTGTTTCTCAAGTCTTATGTAGTATGTAAGAACATTGCGCTGTTACAATTTTATAGAAACATGAGAGAATTTAATGAAGACCTGTGTTTTTAAAGTCTATCAGACCAGCTCCTGAGGGTCCAGAATCAGGTTGAACCTGGAGAAATCCCACACTTTTCCGTGGAGTAAGAATATTTCAAATCTTTTAACCATAGAATCCTTTGAATAGTGCTTACCCTTCAATACTTTTTTGTGGAACAATGATGTTGTCCCTGTTAAACACATGGGTAAAGTGACTTATTTTTTCTGTTGCTCCTTTCACAATTCCTTCTTCTTCGTTTTTATGCACAGGACATAGGAAATACATACATGTAGAAGTTTTGACATTAATCCTGTTTGCTGTTCTTTGAGCTTCCTCGATCTATAAATGATGTTAGTAATTCGCTGTGGAAAATTCCCAACTATCATTACTCAGATATATATTGTTCTCAGTTTTCTTTCCTTTTTTTTGCATCTAGTGTTTAAACAATGCATGCATCACACATTTGCAATTGTGAACAGTCATGAATTTTACATTTGTCTTCATTTTTTTTCTCTTTGCATTTTAAGGAAGCTTTTATTCACCTATTTTGGGGTGTATCGTACCAACCTGTGAGGTCATAAAAGGCATTCTTCATTGCTGTTATAAGGTTTTAATTTCTAGCCTAACTTTTGATTCTTTCTTAAAATTGTCATCTCTTTGTTTATATGATACATTTGTTCTTGCATGTTATTTACTTTTTCCACCAGGACCAATGGTGTATGATTCATAGTTATTTTATATATCTGCTCTGCTAATTACAATGGCTGTGTCATAGTTGAGTTTAGTTCTGATGATTTATTTGGTTTGCAAAGTATGTTTTATTACATTTTAGCATGGCTTAAAATTATAAATTGAAGACCAAGCATGTTGTAATTGGCAATAAGAATGAAGATATGTGGCACTCCAGGGTGATGATTCATGCTAGTGTGCACAGGACTTTAATATGTGTTTAATATGTGCTTCATTTACAGGACCCTGAAGATCTGAAGTCCTACATGGACCTTGTTTTCATATCAACTTTTGACTTCAGGTTTTCCTGTGAACCTTCCCTGAATATGAAATGCATTTTATGCTCATTCACCTGTAATAAAAATGTTTTTACAGAGGCATCATTCTATAATTTTAGGATTAAATTCAGGTCTCTTAGTGGATTTTTTTCCCCTAGAATTCTTCTCAAATGTTTTTTGGGCTCTTTCTTTCACAGGTGCAATGAGAAATCCAGAGAGCGCCGGGGTGGGGGGGTGTCTGCCAGGTGAGATAAGGCTCAATTTTTAGTGGAACAATTTTTAGTGGAACCACGTGCACAGGAAGATATGTGCCTTGCATTGTGCTTAGGATGGTTCTGAGGTTTTATATCCATAATTGTATGCCTCTTTTGACATACATGAATCTGTGCTGATAGCAATTCCTTTAATGATCACAAGGGTCTAGATGTGTATTCTCACTAATAATGACAATGATATATAATAATATTATTCTCTATTTTCAGACTTACACAGAGTCACAGAAGGCTTAATTTTGGTTCTCCTTGAGAAGACCAAATAACATCATCCAAATTACTGCAGTTTTATGGTTATACGTGTTTGTAACCATTTTAATACTTTGAATTCATTTTTTCTTCACTTTATCTTGAATAGTCATTACATTTTGATTTTCTATACACCATATTATTTCAATTTCCCAAAGCATGTTTTTTGATTTGGACCAAGATTAGATCGAATAAATAAAGCAATTTGGATGTAATTGACATCTTTGCAATATTTTCAATATTTTCAATCCTAGCATATGATATATGCTCTATTTGTATAGCTTTTCTTCAATAGCAACTTGTAGTTTTCTCTATAAAGTACTTGAATATATGACATTGGTACTTTAGTTTAAGTGATATCATGTCTAAAAAAATTTTATATTTTCTTTGTACTCAGCAAAATTGCTGAATTTACTTAGTAATTTTAATTGTTTATTTCTAGATCTTGTCATGTTCATTTTATAAAACCATACGTGGCAGTGTATTAATGCTGTTACTTTTCCATACATCTCTACAAACATGCCCTTTTTTTCCCCCCTTTCCCCCACTACTTTGGCTAAGACCTCTGGTAAAAAACACAAATACACAGAGCAGATATTTTCACCTCGTTGCTAATTTCAAGGACAAATATTTCAATATTTAATAATTCTCCATGATGTGTGTGATTGTTTCTAATTTTCATTTTATTTCAGATAAACTTGATCAAGTAAAGTGGGATGTATTTGCCATGTAGCTTGCATCTATTAGAGTCCTATTTTTCTATCCCTTACATATTTTTAAGGAGTTACCTGTTTTTGCTGTGGGATTTGTCAAAGGACCAGGAGGATAAGACCACTGAGTCCACAAGAAAACAGCTTTATTAGCCAGCTAAGACGCAGGCAAAATAACCTAAAGAATCTGAGCCCCGACTGAGGGCTTCTCATACTCTCTTATAGTAAAGGATAATATGTAGCTACATAAAACACATTTGACGTTACAGGATTGGTTATTTCTATTTCTGGGCAGAACGGAGGGCGGGGAGAGAATTGTGACAAGTCGGGAAGTTACACATTGATGGGTGCATTGGTGTCATCCTGAATCATAACTGTACCTATCTTAGAAAACATTTTGTGGCCTTGACTCATTCTTATATGAAAACATCTCTGGACCGCCGGGTTTCATGACTCAGGCTTTTTCCTGCCACATTTTAACACTCTCTACAAAAGCTAACATTTATGGCATATCTATGATATCTCTTTAGCAAACATTTCTCTTCATTCGTGCACCCTTTGCATTTGCTTTCTGTTTCCTGGGGATGATAATGTTCGATTAATAAAGAGCTCCTTTCAAATGATCGAGTAGTTCCCAAGCGGCAGAGTCACGACAGCGCCGAAGCAGGCTTTTAACACTTGTGTAGATTTGGCTTGAGAACTCGCCGCAAACCGAAATAGATTCGGACTGTTTATTAATCAAAGCACAGCACGCAGGCTGAATTTCAGGTTTATATTGCTTCCATTTTTCTCCGTGTACCTTGGGAGCGTTGTAGCGGCAGTCGCAGGCCGGTATTTGTACACAATGTATTTGTGTCCAAGCTGAAGAACACTTGAGTCCTGAAAGCCCCGATATGAGAAGGGGGCAGCTAACAAACTCATTTATTCTTCCATTTAAGTGGAGACAGTATTTATCTTAACACGAACATAAGGACATTTTTTTCTGGATAGAGGAGGGAGAGCATTTTGTCTTATTAACCAGGAATATAAATAAACTTGAGCAAATTGTTACTGTCTAGACATGCAGGGATATGACAAATTCATGGAGAATTATATTCTAATACTCTTGAATTACTTTGGTGGTTTTTTTTTTTTTTTTTTTGGTGCCGGGG
>QZML01002184.1:83418-105094 GCA_016801275.1 Hystrix brachyura
GGGATCGAACTCAGGGCCTTGTGCTTGCAAGGCAAGCACTCTAATCACTGAGCTAAATCCCCAGCCCTCTTGAATTACTCCGAACCCAAGTTTATTGTAAAATTTGAGGCTTAGAAAATTGATTTTCTCAAGTATGTGTAACTGCCAGAGCAGAGGCAGGATGAGGAACCAACTTGAAGTCTGATAATAAGTTTCTCAGTTAAGGGCATAGTTAAGTTTCTTAGTTAAGGGCATCGTTAAATTTCTTATTTTTGGCAAATAACTTACACTTTTTCACAACTGAAATTATAGTATTTATTTATCTTATTCTTTTTACTGGTAAGAGAATTTAAAATATTTTCCAATTTTCTATAAGGAAATTTGAATTTGTTTTGCTATTCTCCATAGAATTTTAAAATTAACAAAGTAATTATGCATAAGTTATTTATTTTTAAACTTTTGTATAAAAAACTTAAGACATATTTATATTTGAACATATCAGTCATTTTTAAGTAAACAATAATATTTACCTCCCCTTATTTTCAGATATATAGACTTTTTAAAATAACAAACATTATATGATCATCAATTTTCATGGTAAGTATTTTATTAAAATGTAATGCTAAACTTTCATGCTAATGATTTAGACCATGTCTTTGAACGTTAGATGCAGTATTCCAAATATTATTAGAATTGCAAAAATATAGTTTTTATATATTGGTGCTGTTCTATCAGCTATAAAGGAAACAAAGCAAGTTTCCAACATCGAATTAGAATGGATTTAAACTATAGTAGCTAAAATTACAAAAGTGGGTAGTCAATTTTTTAATTTTTTACATTTTCTGTTGCATTTAGTGTTAACTATAGTATGATATTCTTTACAAGAATAGTTGAAAAATCAAAGAAGACATATTTAAAGAGCACGCAATTACATTAAGCAACAAATGTTAACTGATTTCTAAAGAAAATAGTCTCAGTATTCTTAAATTTTCTGAATTAATGCTGTTCAATAAGATACTCTATATGCCTCATTATTTCTCCATGCAATTTCTCAAACTTAGTTGTTTAATGAACCATTAGTCAACCCACTAGAATCTAATTCTGTCTTGTTCAGTTCTGCAACCCTGAAGCACTTGGTGTCTAATAAGTGCTCAATTAATCTTTATTAAATCAACAAATAAACTATTTCTCATAGTATATATAATATTGTGCTTAATCTGAGATTGAAAAAGTGTAACACTGAGAATATTATGTCTAAAAATATAAAATAAACAATTGTCAATGTTTTTATTTAACTTGTTTATTACAAGAACCATGGTTACCAGAACCATTACAATGTTATAACTGGTTCAGACAGCATCTGAGATATAGGATGTTTATGGGCAATTTAATATAGAGTTCTTGTTAGAATATGATTGCGAGACTATATATTAACTTATTAATGTCCCAAATGGTCAAAGCTGTTTCTTTTACTGAGGAAAAATCCCTTGTGTCTTCTGAGGCTAAAAATTGTAAGATTCATTAACAAATTAATTCACATATGGGTCTTTAATCAGTGGTGAACAAAAACTGAACTAACTGCTTTCTCAGAAATGGTCCCTGGACAGTCTTTACCTCAGGAACTTTAAAAGATATGTCACACGTTTTTGTTTCATTTCCTAGTTTCAGATACATTTTTTCCATAATAGCATGTATTCACATTAACGTTGCTTTTCTTCTAGGCACACTCATACTTGGTGTATAGTTTTATCTCTGCGGACACAAGCTCAGTATCAGGGGCCATTTCGAGTTTGGGTACGAGACTTTGAACTAAGAGAAATTCTTTTCCTTCTGAAGCCTTGCTTTCTATATATGTAAATGAAGGCTGCAGATAATGTGCTTTATATCTCAGAGATGCATGAGGATTGAATGCAAACAAAACACTTTATTTCATAGTAGTGTATTATCAAAGTATTTATGCATATTTTACAAATAGAATGTAATAAGAATTGCCTAGAATATGAGATTCCATGTATAAAGCAAATAGCACTAAGAAAAGAATAATTACATTTTGTATTTCTGAAACATTATTTATGCTCCTCCACTACTGGAACTACCACCACTATTATCACCAGCAAAACACACACACACACACACACACACACACTATCTACAATCCCATTTCTATTCTGAAAGTACAAAATAGATGCTTCACTTTAGGCTTTTGGAAAATACTGTTATCAAAACATTAGCTATGTTTGAATGTATTTCCTCTGTATTATGCATTAGCTGCACTTTGTCTATGGCTTATCCAGCTTGTTTTGGAATCAAATGTTATCTAAGTATGTATGAGAGTCAATTTCTCAATTTCTTTGTGGATTAGGAGTAAACAGACGAGAGTGTTTTTTTTTTTTCTTGGCTCATAGAAGAACAAATTTATTTTTATTCATTATATGATTGAAACATTTTAAAAACTTTCCTTTTTTACCTTTCCTATCTATATAATTCTCACTATGTATTTTCTTATAAAATAGACAAAAACCTTATAAATATAAAACACTTTACATTGCCATATCCCTCTCCTCACTTTCTTCCAAATTTCAGTAATGAACTTGAAATAAATGATTCATGGATATGAATCACTATTGAGACCATTTAAATTGACAATATATATTAGACATTTAAACTGTACTATCTTTAAAAGAGTCAAAAGTCGTCCAGAATACAAATTAAATGGATCAGAGAAAATTCTTTCGTGAAAACTGTTTGATATAAAGCAGGTGTCACTTTTGTGCCTATAACCGGTAGAGGGTCACCTGTGACACGAGTTAGCCTGGCCCATCTCCAATCAGACACTGTCTGAGGTGGCAGAGACTCCAAAGGAAATCCTGGTGGTGACAACATCGTAAGTGACCTTACAATGTTTAGACAAAAATTTTAAGTAACATAAAGTGTCTTTTTATTTTATTTAGTTATGTATTTATTTACTGGGTGCCGGGGATTGATTGAACACTTGCTTGGCAAGCGCCCTACCACTTGAGCTAATTCCGCAGCCCCCAAAGTCTCTTTTTAAAAACAAAAGAGGAAATCAGTTTTGTACTTGATTGGGTACTCAGTTGATACTCATTTCAGATCTTGAAAAAGAGTTATTCTTGTGAGAGACCAAAAACAATAGTATTTTAGGACATTACATGATAAAATGCCTACTTCTATTTTTATGATATTACTTGTGTTTTAAAATATAGAGTCACGTTGATTTTTACATTAAATTTTGAATAGAATCTGAAGGAATTTTACTACAACCTAATTTTAAATTCTATACACAATTTAATTATAAAATTATCTCAAAAATATTTTTGTGGTAATTTGAGCAACACATAACATGGGTTGGAAAAAATTTCTGAAATCATATACAGTGTTCAAAAAGGGAAGTTACATAATTAATCATTTAAATTTCCGAAGTAGATCTTACGTCATTAGAGAGAAAGGCATTTATAACTAGAGAGAAAGAGACAGTCATACAGACATCAGAGAGAGAAAAAGTCCATCTAGTATAGCTTAGACCTATTTCTTTCTTTAATATAGTTTTAACAGTTTTGTCAGTACTATAGGTCTCTTGTGAAACAAAGTGAACCTTTCAATATCTTTTTGAATGCACATGAGGCTGAACTTATTAGATGGGTAAGGAAGAGAAAACTGAATTGAATGCAATATACTGTGTTTTGCTGGACTGGAAAAGTCTCTGGAATATAGCTATATGAATTTCTGCAATTTATTTTCCACTACGTGGGGACAGGGATTTAGCTCAGTGGTAGAGTGCTTGACTAGCAAGTGCAAAGTCCTGAGTTAGATCCCCAGCACCAAAGAAATGAATAAAGAGATAACTTTTTCCCATTATTCCTAGTGGGTACTCTATGTTCCTATTCCTAATCATACACTGAAAACACAACAATGTCCACAGTGCGCTAGGGAAAACTTCAAAAGCTCTAGTAATCCTATTGAGTTATTAATTTTAACATTCATTTTAAAGTGTAAATAAATGATACACAAATATATTAATATACTTAATTGATAAGGATTAAGAAAAGTTATAAACAAAATCATTCCATGGAAATCTCATTATATAATAAATGTAGGCAATATTTTAAAATATAAAAATAGATAAAACTTCCAGTAAGAAGTGTTTTAACTAATGATTTGTTTTAACAAATCATTTGTGAAGCAGAATTGAGTTTCGGTATCATATATTTGAATTTTATTTTACTTAAATGCAGATATTAAGAAGAATACCTCATACAAACTAAACCTTTCTATGGGTGAAAAGTATGGCACTTTTAACATCTAATGACATAAAATCAACTTCAATGTTAGAGGAAATTATGTAGTAAACAGCTTGGATTTTCCACACTCACCGCACTGCACAATGTATAGCGAAACTTCTAGGAGCTGTTCAGTCGTATGGCTTCCCAATATTTGTCTTCCCTCTAGAGCTTGCTGTGGACTTCTGCCTACAATTCCAACTCCACGTTACCATCTCCACATCAATGCCCAAAAGCAGCTCAAGCTTCTAATGTCCAAAACTGAGCCCAAATCTGTTTTTCTTCAAATTTGTACTAATGTACAAAATACCATTTTCTATCCTCCTTGCAATCATCTGTTTGTGTACATCCCCTTTCACATACCTAATTTTTATTTCAGATTTAATATTCTTTCATAGCAAAAATGCTTTTGCATTCCCTAAATAGAAAGTAATTTTGTTATGTACACTTCCAAAAATGTTTTTATAATTATAATTAAATAATTACTTAGTTTCCTATTTGTCTCTGCTTCATAAAATGTAATTTCCACAGAAACAAGGAATGTCCTTATTACAGTACTTAATTTTCATTATACTCTATCCAATTATTCCAATCACTATTAAAATATTTTAATATTAATAATCAAAATTAGAGTGTATTACTTTTATAGGCTATCAATGGCATATTAAGAATAACTTTATTTTCTGGCATATAATTAATTATTATTGTTTTTGTTGGTTAGTATAACAAAATGTTCTCAGTAATGGTTAATGTAAATACTAATGTGAAATCTCATTTAGTCACTTGAACTTCAATTTTATGATATTATATTAAGTAGTCATGTATATTTGTACAGTTAAGCAACATTATATTCTTGAATGTTCAATGAGTGACACATTTAAGCTTGTTAAATAAGTAGTTTTACCTAATGTGAATATAAAAGTGTTCACTCTAAATTTATTAAATGTATCATGAGCAATGAGGGACTCTGTCTACACACTGAAGTTGGGTGGCAGAGGGGAAATACATATATTTTAAAATTTATATCAGCTATATATATAATATCAATTTCAAAAATACTGTTTTTGTCTTATTGTTTACTCTCATTGTATTTCAAAGCTTGTGGTTTTGATATATGGTATATTCTTTATAGTAGAAATTACATAATCAGTTAATAATACTATCTTCCCAAATCAGTCATTCTCTTAAATCACATTTTGGACATTGAAAACTCTTAAAGATTCTGCAACATACTTTTTAACATTTAAAAAAGAATAAGAGTTTATGAATTAGATTAGCTTTTTAAAACAAGTACTAAAAATACGTGACTTCACTCCCTCAGGAAGAAACAAAAATGTGCATCGAAATCACATTTTCACTGCAATTGATGTATTAATATTTAATCATCTACTATAGAATATGGTACTTATCTGTATAGGAATACTTATTTTTATCTATCAAAAACACTAAACAGAAATTACTTTTCATCAATCTCACCAAGAGCAATCATGCCTTTCTACTTTGAAACGAGCTAAAATATGTCTTTTGCTAACAAATCTCCCTGGTAAAACAGAGCTGGAAATGGTAGCTCAAATTAGTTTGTGATAGCTAATAGCTCTCTTTGGCTCTGGCTGAGTGAGTTTTAGAAGATTGTCACAGGCTAGAAAATTGGGTAAAAGCTTCCTGGATCTAAATCCTACATTTAAGACAGTTGTTAAAATTATGGCTAAAAAAAAGATTTGTACAAATATTATCCTAAATTTCATCAGAGGTAAATCTCAAATCTGAGTTTATAAATTATAATCATGTATTTATTATTATTGCAGTGTAAATATACATAAAACTTTGGATTGCAAGTAACTTATTCTGTGAGCGTTCTACAAGATGAACATGAGTTTCTAATACATTTTAGCTTGATAAATGAGCAACGTTTTGCAATACCAGTAGTGCGTGACACCGAATGTCACGTGACCACCGCCGACCCAATGGTTCTCGTTTTCTCCCTGCAGGATTGCATGTAATGCCATATTCTGTGAAAGCCTCAAAAAGAGGCAAAAGCAAGTGTCATTGGATAGGTTTCTTTTTAAATTTGTACCAAAAGAAAAAGATGCCATTGAGGAAATAGCAGTGATTTTCTTACTGATAGTGAAAGTCGTCCTACACAAAAACACTCCTCTCTCTTGTCTCCCTCACACTAGCCATAAAAGTTTTCAGAGATAAGTGCAAGTTAATTCTTTTTTTTTTATATTTTGTATTTTATTATATTGTATTATATTACAGTATTGTGTTCATTTTTGTATGAATATTTTTGTGCTGTAGAATGAACCACCTCTGTTTTCATTATTTCTTACGGGGAAATTCACTTTGATACACAAGTAATTTGGATCACAAGCATGTTTCTGGAATGAATTATGCTCTCAAACCATGATTTTACTGTAAATAAAAAGAACTTTAAAATATAATCTAAAATATTTACTGCACAAGAATGAGTGAACAAAATTAATAAAAATTTATCATTTTATGTAATATTAATTTAGAAAACATTTAAATTACTTTAATTTCAGTACAATTTATATTTAATTTTAAAATTTCTCTTTATACTGAAAATATTTTTTAAATTTATTTTATTTTAATGGTACATTTTAGATGTACATAGTGATAACATTCATCATAGGAGATTTGTACCTGTACATGATATATCTTGTTGCTTACACTGGAAATATTGAAATCAGAGCATCATAAGTAAATCACTATATTTTGTAATCTACAATAAAGAAACAAATTAACACTTTTATAATTCAGATCCATATTAAAAATTTGTATGTGCTACTAGTTGGTGGACATTGACCAAAGAATGTATATAAATTAATGCATAAAATATAAAATAGATCACCTGTAATTCAAGGTATAGTCATGCTTAATACTGATTTCACTTTATGAATTACACATTTTATAAACTTACTCCCACTCTCATTTGATTTTTAACTCAGCATATTAGTAGTTCCCATGTTTACTAAACTACTAGAAGCTACAGATTGCTGTTTAGATTAAGTACTGATTTGTTTTGTTTTGGTGAAATATAAAAGGGAAATTCAGGGAGGTTTTACAATCTAAATTTTACAAGACAGAAATGAGATTTAGGGAGAATTTTAAGAAAGAGATTCCAGAAAGAGGACTAAGAGGAAAAAGCCTACCTGCTGGTACATGTGTTGCATATTAAATTTAAAGAAATATTGTTTATGAAAAGTTATTAAGAGAGCAATTTGCTTTAATATTTAGAATTAATTTAAATTTCCCTATTTTTAAATTTTTTGTTTCGAATTCTTATTAATCCACATAATTTTTCTTGTTTTATAATGAATACACAGAAGATATAAAATGGTTTGCTGTATTTTAGATTTTCAAATTTTCTGCAGATCATTATGCAATTTATTTTGTGCAAAACCAACAGCAGCAGATACAGAAGATTTTTAAGAAAGCGAGAAGATGCGTGGTACTGTCACGGTGCACACATTTGTAAATCCCCTTACAACATCAGGAGAGCTGTCTAGAGAAACTATGTGCGTGGGGTGGTGTGTGTGTGTCAGTGAAGCTATCTGATTTGTAACAGGGTTCTGCTGCCCTGGGGAGGTTTGACAGCGGGGACACTGTGCCTGTATGAGGGCAAGAGTTTACGAGAAACTGCTGTGTGGTCTACACAACTTTCTCATGAGTTTAAAATTTCTCTTAAAAACTAGTCTATATATAAACACACACACAAACAACTGAAAATATATTAAGCCTCCTCAATGGCGATTTTTCCTTCAATTTTCATATATTTATAAATACATGCATGTACATATAGCTTTAGTCTGTTCGATTATGTTAACATTAAATGCATAATTCAGATAATTATGAACACACTTGAGAGGATATTTTCAAATTGTCAAAATTGAGGTTTGTAGCTCTAATTTCATTTAAGATAATTTAACACTATTGTTATAGTACATATTTTATAATAATTTAAAATTGCGAAATGTAATTTACTAATCTTTTTATTCATTTTGGAAATGATTCTATGTTGGAATATTGACAGTTCTAAGTAAGTACACACCTTCAGGAATAACATTTTAAAAAATAATGTAGAGATTTAGAATATTTAAAATTGTGTTTCTAAAAGGAGATTTAGACAATTTATTTTTTACTGGTGTAAAAGCTAAAAAAGATTTTAGAATAATGAAAACTGTATCTCTAAATAGCATCAAAACATATAAATATAAAACGCTTTTAAAATTTCTCCTTAGTCTACTTCATTGATCTGGGTTTTAACGAATGTAAATTAATTTAATATTAATTTCACATAAAATGTTCCTCTTGCTGGAAAAATGAATCATTTGTTTTCAGGATGACAGAATATTTTATTTTTAAACATCTGTTCTATTTTATTTTTATGATTTTCTTATTAAATTTAAATGAAATGTAAACTAATTTTAATTCTTACATCTTATTTAGTCTAATTTAGTGAGTTATTAATCATTTTATAATTAAAAGAATGATCCTTTGAATTTCCACAGTGTTTTTATATATTTTTTTACAATAGTAGAAGATATATTTTACCATTTTCTATGTTACTGAATTATCTTGATGTAATATTCAAATTAAGAAGGAAAAATATAAATAATGTCACCCAATATCTTCATGTTATCAAGAATCAGAAAAGTTAGTTATTTTTTTCACCTTCATACCCCAAATTTATTGTTTATCAGTAGAGATTTATTCCAATTGTATTTACCCTAACTATGCCTAGAGAAAAACTTAATGTGAAATGCCTTTAAATTTTAAGTGTCTTTTGTAAATGGGGAGGGAGGAGGGGGTGATGGGAGGGGAGGGGAATGGGAAAAAAAAAAAAGCATCAAGATATATCATGTACAGGTACAAATCCCCTATGATGAATGTTATCACTATGCACATCCAAAACGTACCATTAAAATAAAATAAATTAAAAAAATTTAAGGGTCTTCATTTTGACATATAATTCTCAGAATACAGAATTATATTTTGAGGAAAGTGCAAAAATATTTAAATATCTATCTTTTTGTATTAGTTACTTTGTATTAGTTGCTAACACAGAATTCCCAACATCTGCAAGATTTATTTTGCTCACGTTTTTTAGCGGATTCAGTTCATGATTATTTGGCTGCAAGGCAGAAATGGCACAGTAGAAGGACATGCAGACAAAAGCTTCTGCACTCATGGCAGCCAGAAAGTAAAGAGAATCAGGAAAACAAAACAAAACAACAAAGCAAAACAGAATCTGCCCTTTCAGATCGTCCACCAGTAAATTAATTCTATCCACCTCCTAACAACACTTTCAGCCATGAACTCATTAGTGGGTCAATTCACTGATGATTTTAGTGCACACATGATCCCATCGCATTCCAATAGTCCACTTCCAAATGTGTGACGCTTTGGGGGAACCTTTTAGTTCTAAACAATAACACTTTTTTTCTCTTTTGATAATTTGATTACCATTTTCCTAGCTCCTCATTTTCTCAGGATACCTGAGGTGACCTAGATGATAACCGAGTACACTTTTTCACTTTCTTTTTAAATTTTAAGGATAGAGATTTATTCGTTTGTTTGTTTATTTGGTGCTGGGGATGGAACTCAGGGCCTTGCGCTTGCTGGGCAAACACTCTAACCACTGAGCAAAATCCCCAGCTCCTAGAGATGTATTTTTAATGAGCTTATACTAGAGAAGAGGACAAAGCAATCAACTTCTTTTTGAGGGGTATCTACCATGATTTCATTTGGATACCGAGTCAGGGAGTGTGCCTTGGATTGCACAGAAGAAATAATAATAAAGAGTCCATCTCTAAAAGGTTAATCCCATCCAGAAACACACTAATAAACATATCCAGAGATAAAGATATCAATTAATTGCCTATAAATTTATCTATGATACTCTACTCTTCAGAGACATTGAATCATGTAGTATAAATTATAAGTGTATTTGCCTTTATTCTTTTGAAGTTCATGTTTTATACTAAAATATTCATTAAATCATAAACATGTTAATCATTTATATACATGAACAAATTTCTAGATATTCTGTTTGATACCGCTGATATATTATGTATTCCTATGCAAGTATATTCTGATGTCTTTCCTTAAATCTTATATTCATAATGATTTGCTTCCCTTGGCATTTATTCTTTAATACCCATTTTAAAATGTGATTTTCAAATTACTTAAGTACTTAGGATTTGGTTTTAAGAAATATGTGCAATAACTACAGAAGAATCAAATTGGTCACATCATTGAGTACTGTCTCTAATCATGAACAGATCTTTCTTACCTTTTCCGTGTTTTAGAAACTTTGATGGCATTCTACACAAACATCTTACATAGTACTTTTAGGATAACTATGAGGAAAATCATGTTCATATTACTGTGCTAAGATTTTTTCATCACGTTTTAGGATCATTATTGCTCACATAGAATCCATTATAATTTCTATAGTTGAAATTATACCAATTTCAAATTTATTAGAACCACAATAACAATCCATAACAAATCATGACAAAGTATAAATAACACACAGTGAACAGCATTTATGTAGAATGGAGGTCATAGTTTTCCTGAAGGTTAGCTGACCTGCATTGTATTCAGCTGAGTATATCTTCTGTGTTTTCTAGATCACTCACATGTGTGTGGCTTGCTAGACCTCACCTGATCTGAAGGGGATTTTTGTAAATACACTTCTTCTCTGGATGCCTTTCGTTTTTAGCCTGTCACACATAGCTAGCTTGAGCATATTTATTCTTATGGCTATGGCAGAAATGGATGCAGGAGTATAAATCAAACATTACAAGTGCTTTTCAATCCCGTTTGCTTCAAGTCTTACAGCACTATTGGCCATGGCAAAATTACATGGCTAGAACTGACACCAAATGGAATAATATACTTCATTTCTCTAGTTATAGTAACTGTAAAGCTACATAGCAAAAGATGTTGAAAGAGGAAAGATAAAGTTGACGGCCACCAATGCAATATAAGTAACATCTGCAATTGTAGCTCTCTTCTTACTTATAAGAATGTCTTTCAGTTTGGGGTTTTGATTTTTTTGTTGGATAAAATTTGCACACAATAAATTTTGAAAAATTATACAGTATTATGCTTCAGTTTATTGCGTGACATATTTAATTACCAGGATACCAGCTAATATATGGAGTGGTATTAGTGAGAATGGGTTTTTATATTCCTTCCTCTGATGTTAATTTTCATAGGGATTTCCTATTCATTTACAGATCCAATAAATTGTATGGAGAAAGGATTAATACTTGGGGAATCTCAACACTAAGATGTAGGTCTTGCAGACAAGGAGCCAAGATGCTTACTGAGGGAACTGGACCCAAATACATGGAGTCCCAGCAAGCAAATTTGCAAAGACGTACTCAGGAGTACCAAATATTATTAAGTGTGACTTATTTTATTACTATGAAGTAGCACTTTCTTAAACTTACAGATTTATGCTCATTGCTACCTTGCTAACTGTTGTATTTTCACAAACAATTGTTTGCTCATTTAATTCTGTTATCCTGTTTTCATGTCTCTATTTTATATTGGGTAAACCTCTGTTACTCAGTGACTTAGAAGTAATTTTTGCCAAAAAGAAGTGGCTCTTTGACTTTTCATGTGAGCTTACAGATCCCCAATAGGAAACAGATCAGGTAGAATTAAACCTTATCTTCATTTTATACCTTTTATTACCTTAAAACTCTTTTTGGTCAGATCCTTGCTCAGCTCTACCTATAGACATGTTAAGGATTTAGAGGGTGTCTGTGAAAAAGTGGGCAAAACAGATTCGATTAGCCCTATATTTAAATCCTGTCTTGTCCCGTTTAGCACTGAGGACACCAGATAAGAGACGTATAGGGACATTCAACTGTGCTCTTAAGTCTCCACCCTCACCCAGGCTCACCGTGGATTTCAGCAGAACCTTTGAGGTTGGGACTGTCTCACACACAAACAAGCTCATGGACACCAAACGCCCCACCCCCGAGCAGAAAGAAATTCTCCTGGAGCCATCTTGCCAAAGCAGAACTGAAATAATGATGAGTAAGATTCCGGCACACTCCAGCAAATCCAGAGAGCTCAACTTCATTATTTTTTTAATGGGCAAATCTAATTTTTTTCATCAAACCTGTGCACTTTCACATTCTTCAGACTAAATATCTTCCCTGTTTTCTCTTACATTCTTTTATTAAGGGGCCAGCTTCGATTTTGTCAGAGTCCTCAAGCTAAAGTTTTTTAGTATTTTTATTATTTTCTCTCACCAATTTCAGCTTTTGCTTATAAAATTCATATTGCTTCAGTTGTAATATCTATTATCGCTGAAGCAAAGTCCCATGCTAGTTGTTATGCTGAGGTATGTGTAGTTATTTCACTGCCTTATACTTCCTTAGTAAGAACAGCTATATTAAATCTTGTCAGTAAATTTACATGTAACATGCAAGGACCTTAAATTATAAGAGGGAGGTATAAGTAAAAAAGTCTCTGCCATATTTTTTGTGTCGAATGCAATTTGGTTGAAAATTTTATAACCACATGATGTTAATGACGTGAGTTTTGAAAATGTGCCTATAGAGAAGGAGGATGTGTATGGATGAGAAGCAAAAGAAGGGCTGATTCCAGTTGATATATTTCTTTGTTATTCTGTGCTCTATTCCTACATATTTTATCAGCGGCATTTAATTTTTCTTTATAGGCCACTCCCTCGCCACATGGAGTCTGTCACTGTGTAACAACATTTAGCTGTATGTGCAAGGTCACAATGATCATAATAACATAATCCCTTAATAAAATATGTTAAGCCTACATGTATTTAAAGGTTACTCAGAAAAATGAGACGTCATTTATTTGGAAATAAAACTCTGATTATAGTCTCAGGATTCAAAATTTAAGGAAAGCTGTCCTGGTGCGAGGACCCATTCCAGGGCAGGAGACTTATAACACCTGATAATGCCCGCATGACAAGCTGGATATAGTGATTTTTTCCCAAAGAAATTTGACTGCACTTTTCTATTGCACAGTTTGTTGGGGGAAACCTTCCTCGGATTCTGTAAGGATTCACTAAATTACAAATGGAAGAAGACTTGTTACACAGTAACGTGTTTTGGTTTGCCTAGCTGAATAATGGAGGGGAGATTTTGCTCTGATCAGGAAGTACTGGAAATTGAAACTTAATTTCTTCATAGAATTATTTCTCTCTAGATTTTGTTGTGTGACTCCATTTTCACATCCTCGCTTTGAACTGGCAAGATTTCCCTAAGCACGGTAGATACTGTCATACTTTTAGTATTCACTTTGATTGTTTAAATTATACTTGGGGTACCCATGAATGGTTAGCCATTTTGAGAAGGGAGTTCTAGTTTCTGCTTGGTTATCTGGATCACAAAGACTGAAGATGGGTAAGGAAATTTAGGGCATGGTATCAAAAGATAGGGAGGTGCAGAATCATGGCCAGCAAACAGTATCTACTACCAATGTCTATTCCACATATTCATTTGTGAAAATCATCTTTGTATTAATTTTTTAATTTTAAATTTAATTCCATGTTTACATTTTTAAACTTTTCTGTTTCTTTGAAAAGACAAGTGTTTCTTTTTTTTTAAATGAATATCTTTGTTTATTTGAACAATGCAAATGTTAATTCACCCCACTCTTTGTCTTCTCACCTGATGGCTGTGAAAGATCTCTGTGTTAATAATGGTGGCATTTTTTTCTATTGGCTTACTTCAAATGAGTATGATTTTAGAGACTCGTCTCTGATTTCCTGGCTTAAAACTCAGTTTCTTTTCCTTCAGTCTACCTCTAGGATTGCATGGGTGGACTCAGTCTGCTATGTGTGATTTATTAAATGTGTACCCATTTCTTTTCTTACATGGTACAGAGCAGCACTTTGGGATTCCCTAACACTGTCACCCCACTGTTCATATCTACTCTTATCTTCCGACAGTAAAAATGGATCCTGCTTTTCCTGTCAAAAGAATGAAGTATAACTGTTGCATAAGGTAGAGGTTAAAACAGAAGCATCTCAATTTATCAAACTGACCGTTGGATCAGAGCTTAATTCGAGAAGCTCTGTTTTCATAGTATGCGCCTGAACATCTGTCAAACAATCCCATTCTCTTCAATTGTTTCCTCCTGGTGAATTTTTCTATTTCTTCTCCACATGTACAAAAAGAAAATCTCATCTGAAGATTGCTACCCTTCCAATACTGCATTTATTCTTTGTTTTATAATTTCTTATTACTGGTATTTAAGTTAAGGCATAAGAAATATGTAATAGTGTCTATTTTTTCTTTTTATAATCTCTTTCCTTTCTTTACTCATTGTCTAAAATATTTTTTATCCAGGTATAGCAATTTTATTTTCTGTGTAATATGTAGCTTTTTAAAACATGAAATGTGTGGTAGTGTGAATACTTAGAAAAAGATTAGAAAATCAAGAAGGGAAGCTCATCAAACAGTTAACCTAACACAAATTTTGTTTCTTCAAAACTTTAATGTGTTAAATATTGTAAACACTAGTTTTAAATAGATATATTTGATTAAATATGCGTGTCTTTGTGTAATATGCACATATTATGTGACTGTCACTGCATACATAGTATATAATATGTAATATTGTCTATATTCTGAGTATAACAATATCTTTTACATTTAAATATGCAATTTTACACTAAAACAATGATTTTATTATAGTTTCACTGTACTTCCTTATAAAAAGAGTTGTGAAATGGGTAAATATCCAGCATTTGAAGATCATTTAACAATTAAACTTTAGAGAATAATATCTCATATGAAAAATCACTTTTTAACACCCAAAATTACTTTTAAAAAAATGAGATCTTGGTGAACTGAAGATGTATGGGATAATAAAATTCAGTGAAAAAAAAACTGTCAGAATTTAAGAAGAATTTAACTTAAAATAAGGCTATTAAGTATGTCAAAAGTACATTAATAACTGACAAGAGGATAAATGATTCCTCATACAAACAAATATATAGAATGGAATATAGATTTGAAGAAAGGGCACATTAAAACACATACACGTTTTAGGAAAAAAGAAAAAGAAATCAAAACAATTTTGAATAGGATTATCCTTGCAGAAGACATGCAGTATCTCAATATTCAGAAAACTGAGCTACAAGGAAACAATGATGAGAATAATATTAATTAAAACATTAAATAACTTGTGTTAACAGCTAATGCTTATAAACATTCCTGAAACAGAGTAAAGGACTGTATGACAATCTAGATCAAAGTAGCTAATTTTCCTTGAAAAAAAAAGTAAAACAAACTGAACAATATCCTAACTACATACGTTTGAGATTTAGAAATAAATAGAACCTTACAACTATCTAGATAAAAGGACATGAGACCAAACAGGCACAACAGAAACAAAATTCATGGTGAATAACTCATTTTAGTCCTTAAATCTCTTCCATATCATAAACAATATATAAAGACAATGGAAAAGACCCTATAGTGCTTCGGTCCAACATTTGCTTTTCCTGACAGGGTAAAAATTTCAAATGTGTGCCAACACCAAAAGCATATTAATCATGTTTCTTTCATTATAAACTTATTTAAAATTTAAATAAGTTACCTGATACACAAAGCCAAATTAAATTCTAAGAATGAAAGCAGGGCAACAGAAATACAGGAGAAATCAATTAAACTTAATCCTATAGAGAGTGTGCAAGAAACAATTGCCTTACTTTCAGTTTCAAAGCAAATGCCATTTTGAGAAGCACTGTTATGTGTTCACTGAGAAATTTTGCCTCCTCGGTTGTGGGATCCCAACCTTCTTTCATGGGATCCTCTATCTTGCTCTACAGGTACACTCATACACAAGTACTGAGCTTCTCTGTTCTTTATAATAAAAGAGAAAAAAATGCCTGTAAATTCAATAGTAAGCCTCCGTGATCAATGACACCTGGACTCCAATGGAGGATGAACTCTGTCTTCTCTACTTTATCCACTCAATCTTAGGTGGAAACTTCACCAAAGAGCAGAGCATGAATTAGCCGACCAATACGCAACAAAGCCTACCCATCATTTTCCGTGTGTTGGATGGAAGTGAAAGAGAAATTTTTGCCCAGATACTAAAAGCAAATTTAGAACTCAAACAAGTATGCTTATTCACAAAGTAACACAATAAAAAAAGACAGAAGCTTAAACATAGGTGTGGGCTTATGTTACAGAATGTCAGCAAGAAAAATGCAGGATTTGTCTACAACCAACTTGCCATCAAAAGTGCTCTGTTCTTTTTCCCAATAAATTTAGCAATGGGATGGGGGCTGGGTGAGGTGAGTTTCCATGTACAACAATCAGGAAGACATCAGTCAAGTCTTGGTCTCTATTATACGTATTAGACCAATAACAATCTCTGCCACTACGCCCATGCTCTCCAAGGCCTTGCTGCTCAGTGTCTCAACCACCAAACTCTTGAGATGCAGAGATTTAATCTCTACAGAAGTACTCAATCTGAACCAACGCTTTTTAAAAATTCACAAATAATTCATACATGTCCAAGTTTGAGGGATATTGTTCTGTATGATTTAGAAATAAACAATTAAGTGGTCGATAATTTACAGAAAGTCCACTACAATGAACCAAACCAATTCATAAATTAATTTTCCAGCAACAGTGCACTTTGGGGGGAGAAATTTTTCCTCTATTTTCTGTCTCAAATTATGCTTAACAGTAGGGCATACAGTTCACAAGAGAACGTTACACAGTACCCCCCCACGAATTCAATAAATATTCTAGATTTAATTTCATTATTCAATTACATTGGAATAATTAAATGCTAAATAAAAAATACATTGGCATTTATTAAAGTTGAAGTAAGTTGATGTGTAAAGTTCTTCCCTTGACAATTTCTTCATTTATTTCATCTCAGGTAGAGGAGTTTTCAACTGGGTATTTAATATAATCCCTCCAACCTTATGTGAAGAACATGAAGAATAGAAATTGGAGTGTCTCCTTCATTGCCCCCATTGAAACTTTGCAGATCTCAAAGTATAACATTTTCATGAATCAAAAATACATAAATGTACAAGAAAATCTCAAGATGACCGATAACAATGCTGGAAAGTAGTTTCAAACTTCTCACATTGATTTTGATGGCCAGGGAACTTAGAAAGACTCTTCTAATAAGGGAAAGAAGAACATAGAGGAAAAATATAAAAGAAAAGAGAAAATTGCACTTTCTGTTTCAACAGAAGCCTAGTCAGAGCTCAAGGATTTCCATAATCAATATTCTAATAATTCTTGATATTACATTAGCACCAGTGGAATAGTCATTCCAACTATATTATTGGAATATTAAGTCATAGAAAAGAGTTTATGCATGGTGTATACATAATAACATGTATACATACTTTATAAAATACATACATGCATCTATGCATATATATTTAATGCATAAACACATTGGGTAATATATAACATACATATACATGAGATATACATATTTATATTTTATATACATGTGTGTGTTTGTGTGTAGATTTATATGAGATAATTTTTTCAGACCTAGTTTTGTAAAAGATGACTCAAAGAATGACCTACCTGAGAGTAAAAACTGAGAAATTCCTCCCAGACCTTGATTAGACATGAATAAGATGTCCTTCATGGATAAATATAAATAATAAAGTCAGAATGGGGAAGCATTGTTTCAGCAATCAATGGTTTTACAGGCTCTGCAAAACAGACATTTATATCTTACAGTGATGTAAGAGACATATAAAAGAGTATATTAGAATAAAAACAGTAAATGTCTGGACCAAAGGCAAAGAGAAATACCAAGGAATAATGATACTCAGATTCAGAAGATATCCTTTTTCTCATCTGGGGAAAATTATATCAAAAAAACTGGATAGAACCTTTAACAATTCAAGTGGAACTGCTTGAAAGAAGTATAGCAAGAATAGGAATGCAGTACTTAGAAACAGACATAGTTATGTGTAGTCTAGAAAATTCTAATGCTAATGATGGAAAATAATAATAAAAACAGGAGACAGGATGTGGCATAGAGTTCCATGGTCTTCAGTGGCAACATGGGCAGAAGCCTTGCAAGTATTTACAAAAGCAATTCAAGTTTTGGTTTTCTACTACAATTTCTTTAGCTTGAGAACTGTAGAGTACACTCCTGGAAGGGAAGATTTATAAATAGCTGCTGTGTCTATGTACTATGACACAGACAGAAAGAACTCTTAAGTCTTATGGAGATAAAGAATGTGAAATGAATAGCAAGAGTTGCACATTGCGGATTGTATAAACAAATAAGCTTTGTGGGAGAGTGCTTAGCTAGTAGACAGAGATGCTATGTTCAGGAGACAAAGGACACTAACAAAATACAAACGAATAATCAAAAGCAACAAAACAGTACAACTTTGCAAATCTCATGCACTCATAACAGCTTGTGGGTGACCTGTCTCCTCAAGAGTTATACAAGAAAATCCACCTGCTATACTTTCCAGCTGGAAATGACAACACCAGAGCATTGTACTTTGCACCTTCACTTAAAGCCAATTCAGCCTCTGCCATGTAATAAACTAACCTGAAACAGCATTTTTCCTTTAAGCATCTGTATTGCTGAGGTAGCTCAGCTTCAAGGTACAAACAGGTCTTTAAATGGAGTTCAAAGGCTGTTAGTGAGAAAAGGATAAACCGCGATTCACCAATGTATTATTTTGCTCATGTTTTGTTGGCCAAAGCAAGTTACATAATTAAACCCAATATCAAAAGAGTAAAGAAATGTACTCCACCAAGAGGTAGAACAGAAAATTTCCAAATTAACCATAGTCTGCTCCCTGCTTAAGTGCTGTAGGAGAAAAAGTACTTTCTACATTATTATAAGCTTAATATATTTTGGTAAATTTTGTCTCATAATGCTATAGGGAATATGGGAACAAAAAATGTTTTTTTGTAATTCGAGAGAAAAATATTTACATGAAAAGCATTGATGATGAAATATTAGGGTACGCCAATAAAGGAAGCAAAATCAAATGTATCATCATGTATTGAAATTTCTAGCTAGATGAAATAAAAAGGAGTAAAATTTACACTTGATAGAAAGTAACAGAAATTTGTATTAGCTTGCAAACTATAAGAAAATCAATTCATATGATCAGCTAATGACATTAAATAATTTATGGAAAATAATTGTTGGAGCAATAGCATATTTCAGTATCATGAGAGAAATAATATCCCAAAATACTACCTTTTTTTCACCAGGCCATAGTTATGGTAAATAACAGAATAAAGTTTCATATACTATTATCCACAAAAGCTATTACTTATTCCCAAAATCAAATGTAAATTATATATGTGAGAGAAACATGAAGCATATTCAAGAAAATAAAATTATGAATTAACACACGGATGTTTTATTTGTAGCAGAAAAGAAAAAACATAAATTGTTAGATTTGTGGTTACATACCATGGTATTAATTAATATAAATTTGCACCAACAAAAATGGGACATGGAGGAAAAAATCTGGATTTCAAGCCACTACTTACTTTAGTTTGTAGTAACCTAACATTGTTCTGCAGGAAGCATTCAGATTTTGGAAGAGAATGTATAGAAGGATAAGTTAAACAGAGCAATGACGAAACCAATACTCTGTATCTGTAGGTCTTTAAGAGGGGACTAGATCTTTATCACACCTTGCCATATGTAATGTTACCCAATTTTCTCTCTTAAATGGAGGGTCGGATTGAGTTTCAGATGTTGGCATCAAGGGCTGCCAATTGCCAAGTAAGTCTATTCCAAGTACACATGCATGATTTGCAAAAAGGGCTACTGCATCCACAGTATTTATGATTCTGGGGTACTCCTTGAGAGCCGAACTTCAGACAAAAATCCATTTATTCCTTGGTCCACATAAGCCATGATGTAAGTCAACACTTTGAGTATTAATATCATTTTGGAAACAGAAAGTTCTGTTCATGTCCCTTTCTTCAGTTTAAATTATATAAATAAATGTTCATAAGTCACTTGTGGAAAGGCCAGGTTAATCCTTGAATATTTTCAATTGCTACATCTTGGTCTCTCTCATATTCAATGAGTTTTAGGCAGCCAATGAGTATGAGATATACATTCATACTTAACACTAGAAACAGCATCAGGCCACCCTCGACTTTCTGATTTTCCATCTTCAGTTGCTTTAGGTCGTAGAGATTGATCACTACTTGTGTACCGCTTGGTCTTACACCTAGGCTTAGCATAGTTTGTTATCAGTCATAGCTTCATGGATCCAGTACTTCTGGGTTCCATGCTGATATTTTCATTCTTTACAGCAACTTTAAATAATTAGTTTCTGATGTTTAAGAATCAACACCCGACTGCAGTATTTATAAGGGTTTTTATAGATAGATTTTTCTCAGTATAACAGTATATGGGGCAGCCACCAATGGGTTGTTTAATGAGTCTGACACATTGCTTATTGTTTTGTTAAAGGAACTACTTGCTAGACGTCCTGTGGGCCCATAATAATATGATGGGCTTTGCCACCATTGCTTATGTATCACAGCATGCTAGCTTGGCTCTCCTAGTTTTCTGCTCCTTTCATCCACAACTCTGGAAATCTTAATTCACTTAGTGTTAATTTCTACTTTTCTCAGAACTCTGTTGATGAATTCCAGTAGTTAGACTAGTTCTCAGTCATTATCAAAGGGTTAAATCCTCTGAAATAACTATATCATAGTCTCATATCAATAAACTCATCTTAATCCAACCGTATCTTCCTAAGTACCCTTCCTGCTGGTAGTTTCTACAGGTCTTTGGGGTATAACCCCTTGTTCCAAAGCAGATTCTAATCATCCCAGTGAGTTTATATACGACTAAGCCCTAATTATTGGTCTCTTGACAGGAATCAGGACCAGATCCCAAGAGCAACTGTGTTATTGTGGGAAGCAGGAGCTTCTTCAATCTCCATCATTATTAAGCAAGAGTGTGGAGGAGACTACTCTTTAACAATGCAGAGGCTACTATTTCTGCAGACCAAGAATATTCAGGGCGATCTGAGTAGCTACAAAACAGATCCCACCCCATTATGTTTCATGGTGCAGAGAATCTTCTTTGGTGGAAAACTCAATGTTCTCTGGGATTCTGCGAATGTAATTAAATTCTAGATGTGATTCTCGGACTTTCTGCTTTCAGCTTGTTCTACAGGACAGAGGCTCCCTGGCCTTCTCTCTTACTTTCAGTTGGTGATTAATCACTCTTGGACTTTCTTTCTTTTTTTTTTTTTTTTTCTTCCACTGGTGGGGATTAAACCCAGGCCCTTGGTACTGAGCTACATCCTCCCCAGCCCTTTTTTATTTTTTATTTTGAGATAAGTCCTCAGTAAGCCACAAATT